>JAAAKG020011528.1:0-20976 GCA_010014905.2 Druon quercuslanigerum | reverse complement strand
TAGTTTTTGTTTTGCCCCACCTTCCCTCCCCATAAGAAAACGTAAAAACTCCCGTTCCCCCCCCCCCCCCCCCATTCCTTCAATTACCTTACGTAATTTAGGCATGGCCCCTTAGGCAATGTATACAAACCCGCATTTTTTTTCTTTTCTCTCTGGTTTTCCAAAAATTTATGAACAAAATTTTATTTGAACCAGAAATTTTAAAAATCTCTACTTAAGATTAACTCAGAAACTCCACCTTGTACTTTAAGTTAATTATTAAATTATTTTCGAACTCTATTATATAAAATGCATCTTTTCAGGGTGCACAAAAAACTCTACTGCTCATTTTTAGTGATCGATATCTCCAATTTATACGCTTAACAAAAAAAGAAATTCCTTTTTTTCCGTACCCTTTTGTTACTGTTACCGTTAATTTACAATTGAAGTAAAATTTTTTATCTTTAAGATATGAGACTCTAATGAAACTCCCAATCATCTTTACTTTTTTAGTATGTTCCTGACCAGTAGGTAGCCTGATTGAACATAGTTATTTTTTTTGGAACTAATAACACAATTAACAAATATTTGCCTTTTCATAATAAAATGCAAAAAAATTCTGAAATAAGTTCATTTTTTATCTTTATTTAGTACCGTTTAATATTTGTATGTATCCACGTATTTGGTCTAAATTTAAAAAGATTTGATAAACTAAAAAGCAATAAAGAATTTGAAATGAAAAATGATATCCGAATACAATGGATTAAAATTTAAAAATATGAATTTCATAGTTTCCAGTAATTATTATAGAAATTTTCATTCTCACCCCTTTTTCCAATAAAGTTCCTCTTCTATGTCAAAAAGAGCACTATATTTATAAAAATTGATAAAGACTATAGTAATTATTACTATAAAGCCTTAAAATTATTCCAAAACTATATATTATATTATTATACTAACGGCGAGAAGAAGAAGGTCTCCAAAGACACGGGCGGGGTGTATCAGGCCAAACGTTAACGGACTGTGAACTGGATTCTGCAAAAAGGAATTGAGAATTAGTTTTCGTTAAGAACATACTTCTATGTTAAGTTATCATGAATACCTTTCGTGTCATAATTAACTGATGAGTCCAGGCATTAAGTTGAAATAATAAGAGAAATTCCAGAAAAAATCCTACTTCCAAGCTTTTTAATGACAAAGTTCCGTTCAGGTGTCCCTTTTCAAATATCGAAAATGCTAGAACAGATTAATTGCCAAACCGGGTTTTTTTTGAAAATAGTTCCAAAAGTTACATTTGCGTGAACGGATAGTTCCCTTTGCAATTTAGAGCAATGTCTAACAGACATTCTGCTTTACAACTTTACAAAAAAAATAAAACTATTTTCTACTTACGATTACTTACGATAACATAACTTACGATTATAACTTACGACCCCCGAAAGTTGGCCACTTTTGCCTCTCTAACCAGTTGTTCAGTTTTTCACAATTAATCGTCTCCGTTTGACTTTGCGTTAATGAACGCATTGGGAATCTCAGAAGGTTTCTGTATAGATGGGGGGTTGAGGCAGGGGTGCACGCTTAGCCCAACGCTTTTTGCAATTTTAATCGCATATATGGAAAGTAAGCTTGCGGCCGGACTAATAGGAGGAGTTAGGATAGGAGGGGTGAGGGTATGGTCCCTCGCATATGCTGATGAAATAGTGCTGCTAGCAAAGAGTAGAAGGACGTGGAAGGGAAAAGCGGTACAGGAGGTGAAAGAGTTTGTGCACTTGGGCTTCCTGTTTTGGAGGAATGGGGAGTGGATGGGCATATAAAAAAGAGAGAGAGAGAGTGAGAAGGGCAAATGCAGTGATGAGGCTAGTTTAAAGGCTAAAAAGAGGTTGTTTGTAGATAATTTTGTAATGAGAATTAAACTATTTGATTTGCTAGATATGAGTGTCTTATTTTACGGAGTGGTGGTGTGGGGGTGGAAGGTAAGTAAGAAGGTGAATAGGATACATGAGAGGTATGTGAAGCGGACACTAATGTAAGCAAGTAACACAACGAAATATATTGTCAGGAGGGATACAGGAAGCAAGAGTTTAGGGATTATAACAGGGAGCCGAACATTTAAATAAAAGGAGAAATTTTTGGAAGAGGAGAAAGTAAACTGGTTACGAAATGTTAGTAGGAGCAGGAGAACAGACGTAGGGTTGGTAGGATTGAGGTGGAAAGGGAAAAGTATTTTAGAACGAATGGATTGCAGATGGATAAAGTGAGAAAGATGCATGAGGAAGGAAGGTGTATGAGTTGCTTAAAAGGAACAGTATTGAGAGAGAAAAGAATGCAGGGGGGAGAGAATAAGAAAGTCAAGGTTTAATAAGAACTATGTGTGGATTATGCCAAGAGACAGAGCGCAATATTTGTGTGAGAAAGGAGAGCAAGAAATTCAGGAACTGATTGCGAGAATGAGATACGGATTCATGGAAACTTATAATAGGTTCTGGCTTTCTGGAAAGAAGAGGATGTGTGAATTGTGCGGGATGGGGGATGCAAAAGTGGAACACTAGTTGCAGGAGTGTGAAGAGGTGGAAAGAAGTGGAAGAAAAGATTGTATAGAGGCAAGGAAGTAGATTTAAGAAGACTGTACATATTGTAACAGAAGATAAGAATTAAAGATTAGCTGCGGAGACAGAGGCTGGCAAGGCGATAAATAGCGTCATGCGTGCGAGGCGAGAAAGTAGCGACATGCGTGCGAGGCGATGTGAAGCGAGGAAGGCAAGGGCATGAGCGTACCGTGAAGTAAAAATATGGTCGCGTTTCGATAACTTTGTCTCAAATAAGTGTATATAATTTATTCAGCATGAACAATATGTTATTAACTATTATTAAATAATTAATTTTTCAAAACAAAAGCCTGCTGCCACCTCTTATGATTACTTTTTGGCCTTCTTTTTAGTATTTTCGTGGCAAAAAAGTGATAGAAATTGAAGGGCTGGATCGAAGAATAGGACATGCGCGTGGCCGCTTGAAAGTGCCCCTGAACGTTGTGCAATCTCCCGACAACCCAGCTTATCCCGTTCGCACGTGTTTACATTAAAAAAAAACATACAAATCGTTGTTTCTCAGAGAACTTCCAGCGAGAAAGTTGTTCCGTAGGGATTAATGAAGAAATCTGCACAAGCAGCATATTATTTCGTTTTGTATATCACAAGATATTACAAATTTAGTAAAACTAAATGATTCGACGAATCTGATTTAAGGGTATTTGACTGAGAACAGTTGCACGGCGACTGTTTCCTCAGTGCGCATCATTTCGTTTTACTAAACTCGTAATATCTTGTGATATACAAAATAAAATAATATGCTACTTGCGCAGATTTATTCGTTAATCCCTACGGAACAACTTTCTCACTGGCAGTTCTCTGAGAAACAACGGTTCGTATCTTTTTTTTCAATGTAAACACGCGCGAACAGGATAAGCGAGTGTTGTCGGGAAATTGCATAACGTTTAGGGGCCTTTTCAAGCGGCCACGCGCACGTCCCATTCTTCGATCCAGCCAACAAATATGTTTTATTATTATTTGTTTATCATAAAATCTTTTCATAACTACTTTAAATAACGAGAAATTATTATAAATAATTTTTTAAAAACTTGTTATTTTCTGATTAAAAGTAACCTAGGAACATTTCGGACATTATTTTGGTAATACCAATATGTTACTACTCTGTTTTGCGTGGAATGACGTAGGTTGCACCTAGTTTTAGGCTTACATCAAAACTGTAAAAATTTTGGATATAACAATAATACATTTTCCATCAATTACTATTACTTTTTTGCCACAAAAATACTAAAAAGAAGGCCAAAATGTAATAATAAGTGGTGCCAGCAAGGTTTTGTGATAAACAACTCATTATTTTATAATTGTTAATTACGTATAATACATGATAAATGAATTATATAGACTTATTTGAGATAAACTTTTTGAAATACGACCGTATATATACTTCATGATACGCTCAGATGCATGCAGGAAGAGTGCACTTTCCTAGCTCATATCTCGAGGCGTATGCACAGGAAATGAGATATTTTCCAAAAAATTAAATTCTCTGTTTTTATTCAAAAATGAAAAAAAAAAACATTTTTAAAACCTAGCTATTCCCAAAATAAAAGGTCAAATATATATTTTTTTGAGATCAACGCAGACTTTTTGTCCTCTTTCTTTTTTTGGTTGAACATTTTGTTCTAAATTGAAATAGAAATTATCCGTAAACGCAAATATAACATTTGGAACTGTTTGAAAAAAATGCGGTTTGTTAATTGATCTTTTCTAGCATTTTCGCTTTGTTTGACACGTTATTGTCTGAATTATTGTCTCGTAAAATTTGGAAAAGGTCCCTTATTATTAGTTTCTAATTTAGGACAAAAACCGCCAAAAAGGATAATTTTTTGTATTTTTGCTACGTTCATACACTGATTTTGTGGTTTGGTTATATAACATTAACCATTAAGCCAAACCCAAAACTAAACAGCCACACATATGATTAAAAATATTTATCAACAAACCTAATTATTCCATTTTTAGTCTTTTTAAGCTACAATGTCATACCTTTTTCTTTCGCGAAACATAATTCTGAATGTACGAATAAGCAATTTGGTTAAAAAGAAGAATCTAACGAGTAAAGGAAGTTTCAATAGTGAATATGTTTGTAAGAATTATTACAAAACATGCCTATTATATTTTTCAATATCATTTTATTATAAAATACTGTTAGAATATTACTGTTAGAATATTACTATATTAATAAAAGGCAATTAAATGGCAAATAGAAAAATGCGCTTCGTTTAAAACTATAATATAATTACTCTTTTATAAATGTTTGGAATTCCAGAACACTTCTACAAGACTTTTACAGTACACAGAATTTACCAATTTCAAAATTTAACAGAAGTCACAGAGTTCATGACGTTCACGAAATGGATGGAATTCAAGGAAATCCCAGAATTCAGGAAATTAAAGAAATTCGCGAAATTGATTACATTCATGAAATCCACAGAATTTCGGGAATTGGCGAAATTCGCGGAATTCATGGGATTCATAGAATTGAAGGATTCACGGACTATATGGAATTCACTGAATTCGGAGAATTTATTAAATTCCCAAAATTCATTGGGTTTGCGGAATTCACGGAATTCACCGAATTTATGAAATTCATGAATTTATTGAATTCACAAAATTTATGGAATACACAGAATTAATGGAAATCATGGAATTCATGGATTGCACGAAACTCATGGGATTGGTGGAAATAACGAAATTCAGGGAATTCAAGGAATACATGGCAATCACGATATTTCAGGATTTCCTGGAAATTTTAGAACTGACGAAATTGACGAAATCCACGAAATTAATAAAATTCAAGGAAGTCACGAAATTTATGAAATTCAAGGAATCCACGGAATTCATAGAATTAAAAGAATTTGCAAAATTGATAGCGTTTATGAAATCCATGGAATTCAAGGAATTCGTAGAATTCAGGAAGTGAATGAAATTAGAGACAATGATGGAATTCGCAGAATTCATGGAATTCAAGGAACTCACGAAATTTATGGAATTTATTGAATTCAAGGAATTCATGGCATAAACGAAATTTAAGGAATTCACGGAATACTCGTGGAATGCACGGAAATGAAAGAATCCATGGAATTTATTGAATTCACAGAATTCATGAATTCTGCGGAATTCATAGGATTTAACAAATACATGAAATTCACGAAATCGAAGGAATTCACGTAAATAGCGTAATTCTTGGATATATTTGAATTCGGGGAATTCATGGAAATTATGGAATTCACGGAAATCATGGAATTCAAGGATCTTACGAAATTCATGCAATTCCATTTTTGGAATTTATTGAATAAAAGGTATTGGCGAAATTGATGGCATTCATGAAATGAACGGAATTCATGAAATTCATGAAATTCAAGGGATTCATGGAATTCACGAAAATGATGGAATTCATAGAATCTATTGAATTCACGAAATTCATGGAATTCATGGAATTAATGGAATTTACGAAATTCATGAAATTATAGAAATTCATGGATTGCAGGGTATTCGCGAAATTCGCGTGATTCATGAAATTAAAGGAGTTCAAGAAATTCACAGAATTAAAGGAGTTCAATGGATCCACATAATTAAATAAATTCAAAGAATTCGTGGTATTCCATGAATTCAATATATTCTACGAATTCCGTGCTTTCATTCTACTTTTCTAATTACGTGCATTTCATTAATTCCTTAAATTCTGTGAATTTCTTGAATTCTGCGAATTTCGTAAATGTTGTGAATTCCATATATTTCATGAATTTCATAAATTTCTTGAATTCTGTGAATTCCTTAAATTCCACGAATTCCATGAATTCTTTGAGTTCCTTAAATTCCGCGAATTCCATGAATTCCTTTAATTCTGTGAACTCTTACGATTCCATGAATTCTGCTAATTTTGGGCGTTTCATGAGTTCAGTAAATTCTGTGAATTCCGCGAATTTCAAAAATTCCATAAATCTTTTCGCTTCCAATATATGTGAGGTACCATACTGCTAATGCCAGCATTTGGAAATTACAACATAATGTATTGTAGCGTAACCTTACGTTTCGGAAATAAACTTCCAATACATCTAGAGGAAGTTTCCCACAGATATATGTTTTGTGTCAATATATCATTTTTAGACGCGCAAAACAAAATTACTTCGCAGTAAGTACATTTTTGTACACATATCTTTGTTTAAACTTATTCTACGTCAATAAAATTCCAAACTTGTAAAATCTTAGATGTTGGTGTTAATTCGGTCTATACATTGATCAGCAGATCGCCAAATATTGTAAACAGTACCTAGTTTTTATTTTATTTAAAAGGCCGAAACCAAACAATAGTATTTTAATGTATACCAAGAAGACGAATAAATGTGTTATAGAATGACATGATTCATTGTAAAGCAGAAACTACATTAGGAAAAGCCTACAAAGTTGCTTTCGAACATTTTTGTTCCGATCATTCGAAACAATGTTCCATGTAAAAAACCTATTTTCTGCTCAAAGAAAAGAATAATAGAATAAAAAATTTATAAAAAAACGCTTTATTATTTAACATTTAAATAATAAAATTTAATCGATACTAGAAGAACATACCTTCTTGATTCGCAGTTTTGTTACTGATCTCAAAATTTGCCAGAAAGTCCCTTGTTTTGGGCGGTATACCTGATGATATTTCTATGAAAACAATAAATTTATGTTGTTGAAAGTGTACTGAAATTAGTAGAAATATAATTCTATTATTCAGTTTTATTTTATGTACGTTAATAGCGAATGTCGACATAGATTCTGAAATCAAATTTTCTCAAATAAGTATAAAAGATATCTAAGTTTATTATTGTGAAACTATAGATAGCTTAGATCGTTTGCCGGACTTCAAAGACAGATTATGCGTAGTATTTTATGTTCTTGTTTGTATTTAATTTGTATAGATTCTCCAATGTGATACAACTAAAAACTCATATTTTGTATGCTTCACTTACCAATAGAATTAAGAATAACGTACAAAGTTAAGGCTAGAGTATAGACCATCTTCATTTTTAAAAGGTAAGATAAAGAGAAGAGTGTGACTAATTAACATTCTTATCTTTCGTGTTCTGCGATATATGCGTTTTCCCCCTCCCTGAGCATAAATCGTATATATGGGTGTTTGCGTGGCTTAATGACGGGCAGAATTTTAATCAATATTCTCAAATTCTTGTAAATGACAGTAAACTTAATAAATTATATGACTGTAAGTTAAGAAACTCGGAGCACACAATAATGTAAAAAGAGCCAATAGATTAAAATATCTATTTGACGATTATTTATTCGGTCAGTCTTTTACGTAATTGAAATTCATCCACGGTTTAATGTTTGATAAACTTAAACTATTAATCTTTTAGTTAAATGTTATCTATTTCCATGAATATATTAGTTAAAAGTGCCACTATTATGTTGGAAATGCATCTTTTGCGTCTAAAGTTAAAATATTTATGTGTAGATTCGAACTTTTGAATAAAAAATACCTAGTGCACATAAAAATCTCTCACTTAAATTCTGAGAAACAAAATTTAAAAGCTTCGAGATCCTAAATTTTAATAGGTTTTTTAAACTTAACTCGCGAATAAGGTAAGAAGAGTTAATCGTCAAAATTTTCTTAAAAAGTCTCTTTAGTTTCGAAAATATCGCGAAGCAAGTTTTAAAAAACGTATTAAACTGCTGACTGTCCGAGCTCGAATCTCTCTGCAGCCAAAAGAGTACTCTAAACGGCAGATAGAAAACAAGTGGAAATAGAAAGTATAGAAAAAATAAAAAGAAAAAAAAATTATTTTCTAATCTGTAAAAGATGAACGAGATTGATAAAAGAGATTAATGAAGTTTTTGTTGCTGCAGCAAAAATGAATTTACAGAAGCCAGCAGAAAATGTTTCAATCACAAAAGTACAGCCAATGAAAAAAATGCTACTTTTATCAAAAATAAAAATCTCTTAGACAATTCCTACTCTGATATGAACGAGATTTTTGACAAATTGTAGTCAGTACGATATTCTTCATAAAAATATTTCTTTATGGCTCTCTTACCTAAAATTCGCCACTTTGGCATGTTTTTTGGTTCTCGTGGCCTAATATATTATTCGTGACTGGTGGGTATTGGATTAAAAACATTTTTTACAATAATTAGTAAATTATTTATCGTAAATTAAAAATATCGATTTTTTTTATTTTATCCTGTTTAATTACAACGATTTTTTGTGCGATACTTATCGTCATCCTCGATTATAATTATAAGAAATGAAAAGCCTCCAGTATATTCCAATAATACGTTAAGTTTTTATTATTTATTAAATCACTGCCAGTCATGAGAGAACCTAAATAACTATATTTAAACCAACGATTATTGCTTTTTAAATAAACCAAAAGTTTAGAATTCTCACTTTTAGGCGAGGAAAATTTCTAGAAGTGTTATAATTCTAAATCTCGACGGGAAGAAAATAAATCAAATATAAAAAATTGCTTTAATGATCTGCTTGTATTTCTATATCAGTTAAAACGACAGTAGAGCATTCGTTTAAATTTTTAATGTGGGTTGAGTTTCTAAAATAGAATTGTGGTTTCTCGTATAATTGAATTGGTTTCATTATTAATAATACTAATATCAGTGCTTTAGACCTCTATAACTTGAAATGTTCTTCAAATAATTTTACTTTTTTGCAGCATATTTTCCATTTAACGAAATAATAATATCCTAACATAATGTATTTCCATTTAAGAACATATTTATCGTGGATTTCAACATAGCAAATCTATGCAAAAAAGAATGTTTTTTATCATTCGCCGCTAATTTCGTTATCTCTAATTCGTTGAGAAATTAATTGCATAATTTAGGTTTGTTTTAAAAAAAGTTTAAACGTTCTTTTCGCTGAAAATGTTAATATTCTGTAATTATAAAATTTGTTTACTTTGTCATATAATTTCAAGTAATTTTGGTACTAAAGGATCAAAAGAATTGCGTGTAAAATCTTTGAAATGCACAGTATGAAAGTTTATCTGCAATAATAATTGACTTACTCGCTATTTAGGTTCATTTTTCTAAAACTAAACTTATTACAAATTTTCTCTTATTTTCCGTCTATTCAAGATTTTTAAAACCTATAATTTAAAAGTCTGTGAAAAATATAACAAAATATGAAATTATTTTTGCAGTACACATAGAACAAGAATCAGGGAGTAGTTCTGAATGTGTCAACGAGTTTAATAAGAATATTATTTTAAGTATTTCCTCTGCAATCTGGAATTAATAGTACAGTTATTCATTTTAAAAATATAATCTGTGAGGTACATAAACACGGCGGTTAACATGGCTTAACCTCTTCTATTTGGAAACCTAAAACTTTTTTTTAATCGCATTACACAGCACGAAATTGATTCTACGGTGCTGAAATTTGTGCTTTAAACACGGAATACTCTAAAAAGCTTTTCTATTGGGTTTTGCGGACCTACTGGACATTCCGCGTTTTCTTTTGGCGTCAATTCTTTTAAGACGCCGCTGTACACGTTAAATTTCGCCCGTTTTCCTTTTGCAGTAGTATGTAGAAATATTCCACGAAAATAGCATCGTTTGTTAAGTATTTCAAAAATTGCAAAGATATCACCATGGGGGTCTATTAACACAATCTGTTCTTCCGGATATATGGGCATAAGTAAATTATTGTGGAATTTCAGTCGAATTACATTATCTGGGGGAAAAGTGTATCTTCGAAGTTCGAATGTCAAGGTAGGATTTTTGTGGAGAACAAGTCGAACAAATTTCAGTTCTTTTGGTGTACATCCAAGTATCAGAGAAGAAGAACGTTCAAAAGGAGGAGATCTGGACCGTTCGCGAAGAGGAAGCTCGGCAGTTCGAGGAGACTGGGTAGAATAATGTGATTTGACGGGAGTAAGAGACCTTCCAGGAGAATGTCTGTCAGGTGAAGGATGAGAAGGTCCGGAACGATGATCATCAGGAACAGAGTCGATCTGCGGCAAACGCTCGAATTCTGAACTTAAATCTACAACAAGAAACAGCGGATTAAATTTTTTTAAGAAGCCGATTAAGATTCATAAAATTGACTCTTTTTGTCTAAAACTCTTCTTATACACGTGGAAAATATACTCCCAAGTTTATAGCATTAAATTTGACTATAAAATATAGTGAGGAGAGGTTTGACTTACTCCTTCAAAGATAAAATTTATTTTCGTTCACAAAACATTTCTTATGTGCAAAGCTACATTTGGACAAGAAATGTTACGTGAACGAAAATAAATTGTGTCGCTGAAAATAATGCGTTGGAAAAAAACCTCGGAAAACCTCATTCAAAGCTGCAGAGCCATTTAGCCCAATCCAGGATGGTAGGAACTTGTCTTCCAACCTTATATACACAGTTTTCTAAAACATCGCTTTTTGGGAAATAATATTTCGGTTACGATTTTAGAACTTGAAACTTATTATTTGGTAAATAACTAAATCTGGCTAAAAAAGGATGTCGCTTGAATCTGTTTCCGTCCCAAGAAAAGTATATAAAAAATGCGGTTTCTCCGAAATTAAGATATCCTACGACTGAGGATTTTATGTTTTAATGCTATAAAAGTAAAATAACAAACGCTTTAAATATTGAATTCTTATGTTAAATCTACTTCTATTTTAAATTACTTTATTGTTGGCCGTTAGAATGAACATTTGATTTATTTGTCTATACTGGAACAACATACCTTGATGATTCGCAGCTTTGTTACTTGTCCCAAAATTTGCCAGAAAGTCCCTTGTATCGGTCGGCATGACTGATGATATTTCTGTGAGATAAATAAAATTTTAGCGTTTAATATGAATTGTAAGCAATTAAAGCATATTTTATTATTCTACTTTTATTACATTAAATATTATTATTACATTAAAGATTTTACATTATATTAATACATTAAATTATATTACATTAACGTGATATTACATTAAAGTGAATGAAAAATTATTAACCTTATTTATCATATTGTTCGATTCTTCTCTTACCAATACAATTGAGAATAACGTCCAAGGTCAAGGCCAGAGTATAAAGATTTCTCATTTTTCAAGATATAAGATAAACTGATTAACGCGTAATTTGGAGAACAGCGTGCCTGAGTGATCGTTTGGCTTAATTATATGATCCTAAATTTAATTAATTAAAATTTTTCCAAGGTCATATGTTAGATATTGATTCATTCTGAGTAAATATCAATAATGTGGCCCGTAGGTAATATTACTTGAAAAGTGACGAAATATATTATCTTTCTCAATTCTTTTTAACAGCAATTTTTATATAAAATTTTATAGTTTTTAACTGAGCAATATCCAACAATAAGGTATTAGTTATTTTCAAATAAAGCATCAATGCATCTGAACCAAAAAAATAAGGTATAGTTTTTAAAGGCTCAAAACAAGGATTAATTCTTGTACCGGCCCTTGATATACAGTAGAGCCATTTTTAATGCAAAAATATTTTTCTATTTATAAATAACGTCAAAACTTTCACTTATAAATTTAACATTTTGTAAATTTCACTGAATAGGAGAAATTAATTTTAATTTTAATTAATATATTTCAAATTAAATCGAATAATTTTGTAAGAAAAATGTAATGGGACACATATCAATGATAATGATTTTGATTATCAAATATGAATCTACGCTACACAGTCATTCTCAACAATTACAGTTACAAGGTTCATAAATTCAATTTCAAACGCGAGCGGAAAGCCTTGAGCACAAGTATTACTCAAGTACATTTAGCGAATGCAAAGCTATTGTGTTTTATGTTTTTCACATAAAAATAATTCTTAATTATTTTTTTTTTTTTGTGAAAGTCAAATTAAAAAGGGCTGTCATGATCGGATTTTATGCTTCTTCGTTTTACAGTACTTCTCAATAGTTTCTGTAATACTTAAAATAGGTAATTTTTAATCTTTAAGTGAGGGTCATAAAACTAACGCGTCTATCTTTTTTTCATTAGAAACTAAGTGCCAAATCACATGATATAAGAACTGTATAACATTTCAAGTGATTCGATAGATTTTTCTTATAAAAAATTGTAAATTTTTTGGTTATGAAGAAAATTTGCATTCATTTTCCGGTCCGACAGACAGACTAAAACGATTTTTTAAATTGGATTTACGCTAATGAGATGTGTGCTTTAAACGCGGAATACTCTAAAATTTTTCTTTCTATTATTAGTTTTATTCTTGGGTCAAATCTTCGAAAGCGCTGCAGTGCGCGGGTAATTTCGCCCGTTTTCCTCTCAAAGGTGCATGTAAACACATAGCAAAAAAATAATTTGGTATGCTACGTATACCTAATGTTGCAAAAGCGTCGCTATTGGGAGTTGTTAAGACAATTTGTTTTTCGGTGGACATGGACATAAGGGAATCGCGTCTTTTTTCAATCGCATTAGTATATCAGCAGAAAAGTGTACACTTTTAGTTCGAATGTATGATTAGAATTGTTTTTAGCTATAAGTCGAACGAATCTAAGTTCTTGAAGTGTAAATCCAAGAATGCGAGAAGAAGGATACCTGGCACGAGGAGACCTGGACCTGACACGAAGAAAAGACTCGGCGATAGGGGGAGAACCAGCAGAATATTAAGGTCTGGCAGGAGCAAAACACCTTTCAGGAGAATTTTTTCAGGAGCAGGAGCAGATTGTCATCGACCTACCATCAAATCACGAGCTAGTATTGCACTTTTTTCCAGAGACGTTCCTTACCAAATTCTTGTAAGTCCTTCTCTACTGCTATATTGATCCTTTAATAAACATATACTACTAATCTCTACATAGAATCCCTCTCAAATTCAGTTGACACTAAAAAATTTCTTCCTAGCGCAGAATCTTACGTTCTGTAGATAAATACAAACTACCCCTGAACGCTGTTTTTTAATTCTAAATAGCATCCTGTGACAAAAAAATTCAGATAAAAACCCTTGAATTGGGGAAAAGTATTACTTATTGGGGGGTGCGATGTGAAAATGTGCCTTCTAAAGACTTTATGCGCAACTCTTATGATCTTTACTGCCTTGATCAATTATTATAATATCTGGCATTGCGTCAAATTACAAAATTTAATATTTAAGACAAAAGCAACCAAAAAAGCATACTTTTTTATGTTTCTGCTTACTACTCTCTGCTATTTTCATTGAAATTTTCTGGAAAATAAATAGAAACAAATAGAATTTTACTGAAAAATAGTGTAAATTGAGAAGTCATAATAAGATATGATTTTAATATATTCACGCAAATAATTAAAGTGGATTCGCGAAACTCGTCAATGTAATCACATATTGAAAAGGTAGGAAGCTTCGAAGCTACGCAATGACTAGTAATCAATCAGTGAAATATGTTACCACCATTTTTTTCAGTAAGTTTCCATCTGCTGTATCTTTAGAAAGTTATCTTAGTTAGTGAAATATTGTTCTGCATACAAAAATAGAAATGAAAATGAATAATGACGCACCAAATATTCATTATGCTCTGCATAATGTTCGATTAAAAACTTATAAACTGAAATTAAGAATTTAGTTTTTAAATTTCTCGCAAAACTTAACGCTTCCAGGGCACGCTCCAGTCGGATCTCGCGCTTAGCGCTCATTTACTTATTATTGGTCTGCCTATTGTCTATTCTGCCTATTGTCTATTCGCAGTCTGCCTCTGGGTACGCTGACATTTACTTTACCTTAAAACACTTGTTTCGTTAGTCACTTTTCTTTCATTATCCCAAATGCCCAAACCATCATAATCGATTTCTTTCCTATGTGTGAACTAGTGTATTTTCCATACCGCATTCTTTGAGAATAATCTCGTTACTCACTTTCTCCATCAGAGCTTTCCCGCATATTATGCGCAAGAATCACATGTCAATCGCGTTAATTTTACCCTCATCTTCTTCTTTATAAGTCACTGAACCTGCTCTACCAATAACTTTCTTCCCTTTATTCTCACCTTTATAATTTAATGCAATGTTGCATATTGTTTTCTCACTCTTTCCTAAAAACACCATAGTATTTGTTGTTTTTTTACAAGTCAACTGACTTTGCTATCACAACCTTATCATCTGCGCACGCTAACCCACGTACCCTAACTGGTTTGAAATCCACGCCTTTTTCGTCAAAAAGGCCCTTAAACACTTGTTCACAAATTTAGCTTGGTTTATTTAGTTTAGTTTTAATTATATCTATCGTTTCAAAAGCTTTTTTTAGGTCAACAAATGCAAAGAAAAAATTTTTTCGACACTCAAACTTTTTTCTGTAATTTGTCTTAAGCTAAATATATTATCCGTAAATGACCTACTTAGCATAAACCTCATTTAGACTTTCCCAACAGTTTCTTCTGTTATTTTCATTATCCTAAGTATCCTGATTTTGAATGCCCACCCACCCATTCATATCTCGTAGCTCAATCACTTTTTCACCATGATCGCTGATATTTATTCTGTCATTTTAAGTGCTGCAGTAGTTGTCCTTTACTTTATTGGGATCACTGTCAACTGGCGCCTCTCAACACCCCGTTTTCTATGTCCCTACTTTCAAATCTCTTTTTCTTTGTTTCTGTCACACATAAAATATTTAGTTTCCTTACGTGCATAGTTTCCCGTAAGTTTTTTACCATGAGATCATTGAGCCCCCTAGCATTCCAAACACCCAGTCGCCATCCGTCACCTGAAACTTGACCTTACATTTACCGTGTACATGCCTTTGGTCAATTAAAGTTCCAATCCTTTCCGAGGCTAGTTTATTGCTTGTATTACTCATTGTTTTTATCATACGCCGAACTATTACCTTTATTCAATAAGTTTATTTTGCGTGTAGAAGCTATGTCCAAGTTATATAGTAATTCGCCATATTGTGGAAACAGTAGTTAAAACGTCCGTTCCACCAAATTTCAGTTAATAAGGAAGAAATGGGAAGGGGAAGGGGGGTGGAGCCGAGAGAGTCGTCTTGAATTGATGTTTTATACTGAGAAAGTCACCAGCCTTTAGCAGCGTTGTATTAATAAATAAATACTTTATAATAAATAAAGAGTTTAATTTTGATACAACATTAAGTATTTTCAAAAACAAGGTCAAAATTTTGATCCACAAAACAGTCGAATTTTTAAATTTTCAAGTAAATTAAAAGTTTTCTTTAAGGATAACTTAGGATTTCGCCGAGAACGGCTGCTAGTCTAAAAACTTCACTCAATCCCGGTGAAATTGCGGTAAAATTTCAGCCATAAACACGTCTGACGACCGGTGGTTACAATCTGTAAAAGAATCAATCCGACGTTTTGACAAAAGTCTCGTGCATCCTGAGAATGGTGAAGTGCTAGAGATAGTGGCAATAGTGTGAGGAAATAGAGGAGTGGGCTCATGCTGTCGCTCTAAAAGTACCTCTCAGAAAGGGAAACTTGTTAGTTGTCAGCTAAGTTTCCCATTTTTGGCAGGAGTACTGTGCGCCCTGGCACAAATCATTCCGTAATTGTTTTTTCCGACTTCAAGTATGAGGTAAAAATACAATTCAGATGCTCACGGGTTAAGCAAACTTTTTCCACCAGAATGTCTTAATATCATCGGGTCCCGGAGCGGAAAACTTTGTACATCTCCATAATTTTTTCACCTACTCGGTAGCGATGGGTGGGCATTCTTTCTCAGTTCTTGTTATAAAGGCATCACACAGCTACTTGAAACTACTTCTCTCTAAAAGAGTTCAACCTTCTCTGGTTTAAGCGGGTGGTCGACACTAATTGATGGATCTCTCTCTCCGCTCTAGACTTCTTTTAGCGTAAGTGTGTGATAACTGATCGTAGGTTCGCGCGCGAACTTTCGAACCTTGGCTGTAAAATTCCTTCCAGATGTTCTGTAGTCGATCATTTAGATCTTTAGGCTTGAAAGAAAGCTGTAAGTTTACGTTTCTCCGGCTTATAAAGCATCGCTCGTCCTCTATCGGATGTCTGCCCACGGTTGATCTTGTCACCACTCTTTCTCAGCTGCCGGCTTTTTCTGCCTCTGGTAGAGTAGGCGCTCCGCTTACATAGCTCTTTTTTTCGAGTACTTCGGCATAGTTTCACAGACGTGCATGCGAGAAGCGCGATAGCTCTGGGTGTTTTCCGCATCACAGAGCATGCAGTCGTGCCTTGTTATTATCTCGTTCAGGGGTTATACTTGCTTCGTAAAATTGTAATAAGTCGTGATTTTGTTGCTCCGTCCATCTAAAATCCCCAAGATTCCGTCGATTTATCGCATTAACTCCATCTTCGTTGGCTCCCCCAGCTCTAGAGTGGTCGGTATCGTTAGCCGACTCATTGTCGGAAGCACTGCGCATTCTATTGCTTTGAACAGCATTTACTACAACTATGTTTGGTTTTATCATTGTTGTTCCCACAAGAAGCTACGGAAAAGATTTCGTTTATCCTTGTAGAGCCTCGCATAGAAGGATAAGACTGCGTACTTTAAAAGGTCTGCCGGTATCTCAGAGTCACCGTTCTCGACACCACACCCAGGTACTATTCAGCTTCCGGCACGATTTTCGCACCTTTGCTTGGATGTTAATTCTTTCGGGACCACCCCTGGCCAATTGCCCGCGACGGTCTATTAATTTTTTGTAAACATACTCAGCAGTAACCCTTAGTACAGGGACCCTATATCCGCAATTCGAGAACGCGTTTGGTAACTTTTGTCATAGGCCCTTCGGTTTGATTCTACAGGAACCAGAACCGGAACTAGGTAATTATATATACAGGGTGTCTAAAAAGTCACATGACGGTTAGATAGTTCCTCAGGTAAAATATTTTTCAAAAAAGTGAAGGACATTCCTAAAGTGAATTTCAACGAGGAATTCAATGGTGACCTTCATTTTGACCTTGAAGTTGATAGAGCGGAAAATTGAACGTTCAGGTACGTACTCAAGTCGTAGGTCAATTGTAACGTGCAAGGTCAGTTAGAGGTTATTTGGATTTAACAAAGTTTTCCAAGAGGTCAGTGCAATTCCCGAAGTAAATTTAAACAAAAAATTCATTGGTGAGCTCTGTATTGATCTTGGTTGCAGCATTTTAAATATTGTAAAATCATAAGGAAAATTTTCATTAAAAGCTCCAGGTGTTCTGGTGAGAGTTCTGTTGCTCCCCAAAGAGTTATACAGTCTTACACCGTGTTTCGATACCTAAGTCAATACCTAAGGCGATACCATAAGTGTTATACTGTTTTTCCATACGAATATTACGAATCGTCGTTGTTCCTGGGTAATGCTAAACGTAAACGTAAACTGTTTAGAAAAAAGTTTGAAAAATCTTAAAGATCATCACCAAGATCAATGCAGAGCTCAGCAATGAATTTCTTGTTGAAATTTACTTCAGGAATTTCCCTGACCTCTTGGAAAACTTTGGCTATTTCAAATAACCTCTAACTGACCTTGAACGTTACATTTGACCTATGACTTGGGTACGTATCTGAACGCAGAATTTTCCGCTCTATCGACTGCAGATGTAAAAAAGGGGGTTTTTATTTTAAAAAAAACAAAGTCGCTCTTTAAAAATCAATGAAAGTCAACTTTAAGGTCAAAATGAAGGTCCCCATTGAATTCCTCGTTGAAATTTACTTTAGGAATGACCTTCACTTTTTCGAAAACTATTTTACCTAACGAACAAAAAAAAAATGCTCCAAATATAATCTGAAAAAAACTTAAATAAATGTTTCAGGCAAGAATAAAAAAGAGGACAGAAAAACGAGATTCGATTCTCAGGTATCAAAGAGAGAACACCCGTTTTTTGGTGCTACTGTATATATTTTTCTTTCCTGGATAAGGGTACTGAATAAGTACCGAAACGTTGGTAAGATTAGTTTAAAAAATTTTTTTTTTTATTTTCAATATTCTTTTATTGTAATTTAATCATAATAAAACTAAAAGAGACGACATAATAAAATAAGAAGGCAGCATCCCGCCTTCTCATTTTTCTGTCCTTTTTTCATTTTTGTCATAAATTTTGGTTTTTAAAATTCCATGAATATTAATATTTGTGATGATATGAATTTATTCGAAATGAAACATGGTTTAGTGTAGCTAAAAATAAAATATGTGAATTATTTGCACAATCACGAAATTACAGTTGTCGATCCCTTAAAGATGAATTTTAAATAATCTGTAAAAAATATGGGGAAAATGCAAAAGAACGAGCGCGAAGTGGGAGAACCAACAGTTGCGCGCCAAGAAGTTTGTAAAAGTTTAGATGCTAGAGTCGAACCCCTTTATCTGGTAAACTTATTTTATTGTTTTATGCATAAAATATGTGAATTTCCAAGTTTTAAGGTTTCATTGTCTCAAAATATTGCCTTCAACATATCGCAGTAAAAAAAAGTCAAGAAGAAGGTTCTTTAATAGAAAACTGCACTTTCGTTAAGATTAATACATTATCACTTTGGTTTTGAATTTTTAATAGTACTAAAACTATTTACCTTGATGATTCGCATCTTCGCTACTCTTTCCAAAACTGGCCAGAAAGTCCCTTGTTTTGGGCGACACACCTGATGTCATTTCTGAAAAACGGCAAAATATTTTTATGAATTAATTATCTTAAGAATGAATTCAAATAAATAATAGAGTAATTCGATCATATGGTGTTATATTTTGTGTAATTTGGTTTCCAATTCGCACATAAATTGTGTTAAAAACTGATTAAAATACTCTAAAAAATCCAGATTCTTTAAGCGGATTCATATATAGCCTGAGAAACTTGAAAATGCAGCAAAGAGCTATCAAAATTAAATCTTTTGGGGTGTAATTGTTCCAGTTAAAAAAAAACATAAAACACTGATTCAGATAATTAGGTAATTATTTTACGTTAACGATTGTAGAACAGATTTTTTCACGCAAATTCTAAAAAAACTGATAATACGTTATTGCTTACTTACCAATTAAATTAAAAATAACATTCAAGGTTAAAAAAAGAGGAAAAAGAGTCCTCATTTTTTCAAAGTAAAGGTAAAGGTGGTTAACGCAGAATTTCGAGAACAGCATAACTAGAGAATATTCTGATGTTTTGTGTGTATACACTATCCGTAGATATGTGTGTGTTTTCCCCTCCCCATGTGTAAATCGCAGATATGAATTATTTTCGGGCTTGGTCACGTGGCCAAACACACAAAAATTAATAATTAGAGTTTAAAGTAAACATACATATTCATAAATTCTAAATTATGAAACTAAGAAATTTAATTAATGTATAAAGAATAAATCGATTGCAGTATCTCTTGGAAAAAATTTTTTCAGGTAAGCCACATAAGTAATTAAAATTTGTTGAATGTTATAAGTTAACTAATAAATCTTATATTTATTCATTATTTTCTTTGGACTGTACTATAGTTGTTATCTCTTGCATTAGAGGCGTCTACTTTGTACTTTAAAGATATTTGCGTTTGAGATAAGATAGTTCTAGGAAAAATAAGTTTCGATAAAAATCTAATCAAAACTGATGTGATCATTTCTGTAATCTTGCTTTAAAAATATTCTAAAGCATTAAAGAAATAATATAAGTTCCACAATGCATGTTGAAGGAATTCAAAAGATGGATTTTATTATTTCAAAAATCGGGGAAAAAATCGGGAGTATTTCTATTCGGGTCTTGAACATTGATCTAAACAATCAACTAACTAGGAATATCTCTTCTACACACAAGCGTAGGAGTTGACGGTCTCTACTGATTAACTTTCTCTTCCAGATTTTGTGCAGGTGGTGTTACGAAATAAAGTGATACAAATATCTTCTATTTTTAACCCACTCCCCCATCCTTCACATCGCTCTAAATATGAGCCAAAAAGAAAAAAATACATCTTTTAGGCATAATTATTAATTTTCACTGCCAGTTTTTTGAAGATTAATAATTAAAAATGGACATATTATATATCTACCATGCCTTATGAAGCTAATTTTAATTGTTTTAATCAACCTGACTTACTTAAACAATTTTTTTCCTAACAAATGTAAAAAAATCGTATTTTTTTAATAGAAAGTAAAAATTTATTAAGCCAGAAGTTACCACTTTTGTGTAAAATTTTTATCAATTTTTGTTTAGAGAATTACATATGATTTTAAACTGATTAATTCCTTACACCAGGTAGTTATAATAGAAGCAATTACTATCTATTAAGAAATCTAAGGTTATATAAGTATTAAATACAGCATCAAGGAATATCAGGGCTGTTAGAATTTAAACAAGAATTATGATAAAATAGTCATTCATGCTGTATTAATGTACTTCTTATATTGTCGTATTTATTCAACTATAGAATGAGATAATAGTTTAATATATAGATATATACATACACATTTAATAATCAGATATATATATATATATATATATATATATATATATAATTAAACTATTTGTCATAAGGACAACCGCAGGATTTCGCC
>JAAAKG020011517.1:0-20977 GCA_010014905.2 Druon quercuslanigerum | reverse complement strand
CTGAATTTTTAAAAAAAAAATTAATTAAATGAAAAAAAAAAAAATTAAAAAAAAATTTTATTTCCAACCAAAGAGATGAATTTTAAAACAAAATGTTTAATCTTCACCCCCCCCCCCCCCCCAAAAAAAAAGAATTGATTTTTGAAACAGTTGTTCAAATTTTCAACATGGAAGTTGTTAAAAAAAATACAATAAAAAATGTAATATTTGATATTTAAATTATAAAAGAGTTGAATTTCAAGTAAAAAACATTTTTATTCTACTAAGAGGCAAATTTTGAACAAAAAAGTTGAATCTACAACCAAAAAAGATTAATTTTTATTAAAACAGATGAATTTTTATCCCCAAAATAAAATTTAATTTGTACCAAAACAGATCAATTTTTTTACTTAAATATTTTAGTGTTCCATCAAAAACGCGTTTTTTGAAATTGAATTTCTCTGAATTTATGATTTCTGAAACCTAATAATTTTTTGCTGTCAATCTTTTAGTTGAAAATTAATTTTTAACTGAAAGTTTAACTATTCCATTATTTGGTTTAGAAATGATCGTTTTTTTTTGTTTGTTTAAAATTCATATTTTCTGGGTGAA
Source organism: Druon quercuslanigerum (assembly GCA_010014905.2). Taxonomy (NCBI): domain Eukaryota; kingdom Metazoa; phylum Arthropoda; class Insecta; order Hymenoptera; family Cynipidae; genus Druon; species Druon quercuslanigerum. Next base: position 20,386 of record JAAAKG020011517.1, on the reverse strand, counting down.
ATTTAAACTATTTTGTAAGAAATTTGTGTTTTGGGCTCGAGAATTCAACTGTTTTGTTAAATATTTTTCTTTTTGAGTTACAAATTTTATTATCTTCGTAGAATGAATTTTTTGGTTAAAAATTCACATTTTCTCGTTGTAAATTCAATTGTTTTGTAAAGAATTCATCTTTTTGGCTTGAAAATTTAACAATTTGGTGAAGTTTTTTCTCTATTGATTGGAAAATATTTTTTCATAGAAAATGCACTTCTTTTGTTAAAAATTCGTCTATATTTTTTGGAAATTCATCTCTTTTGATAGAAATTTGATATTTTCTTTAATTAAAAATGCGAATATTCTGTTTTTTGAATGATTTTTTTTCCATTTGCAAATTCAACTACTTGGGTAAAAGTTGAAACACTTTGTTCAAAATGTGTTTTACTCTTTGAAGTTTCATATACTTTGATGAAAATTTAACTAATTTGTTCAATATTTTTTTTTTAATTAATTTTTTACTTGAAAGTGTAATTTTTCCATTTTTTGTTGTATTTTTTCTCATGAAACATTCATCTTTATTGGTAGAAAAGTAATCCTTTTGCTTGAAATTTCCTCTTGTTTAATTATTATTACAATTTTTGAGTTGAAAATAAACTTTTTTGTTGAAAATTTATATTTTCGTTTTACACACAAAAAATCCGTCTTTTGGTTAGAAGTTAAATTCGTTGAAAATGCGTTTTTTTGTTCAGATAATTTAAGTTCTGGGTTAAAAGTGTAGCTACTTTGTTAAAAAAAATATTTTTTGTTTTTTTATTAAAGATTCATAATGTCATTTCAAATAATAAACATTTTTGTTATGTAAAATGTTAAAATTTACACCAAAAAAACATTAATTTTCACCATTTTTGTTTTGTTTTTTGAAATTGAATTTTTTCTCACAGTCGCTTCTTAACAATTTTTGAAAAATGATTGCATTTTAGTAAATGACGGCTTTTTTCCGCGGAAAAATTCTCTTCAAATGTACTTTTTTCGATTTTCAAAATAACTAAATTTTTCTACGAATTCTATTGGCTTGTTCTGTGACTCAAAATCGGTAGAACAATTTTTTTTTACGAACAAATGTTTTAAACAAATAATTATATTTTAAGATTATTTAATTTTTTTAAAAATTGGAAACAGTACAGTTGTAGAGAATGTTTTTCCGGCAAAAATAAGCAGTCATTTATTAAAATGTATTTGCAAGAGTATTTAATTTTTGAACGTTACAATTTTTAATGTTGTATTTCAAAAATGTTTAATTTTTAAGTGAAATTGTTGAATTTTGATATATAATTTACAAATGAACATTTGTAGAAAAAAAATTGAGTAATTTTTAAGAGCTATTCAGGAGTTTTTAAAAATGATTCAAAATTAACACGCAAATTTTAAAAAGTTTCCTGAAAATCTTCCAGAAACTCTTTGGCAAGTTTTGTAAATCTTTTAAAACCTTTTTAAGTATTATCTTAAAATAATTTCTCAGAATGAAAAGTGATTTTCAATTTTTCTGGGAATCTCTTAAAATTACTCAAATATCTTCTACAAATAATAAATTTTCAATTGTTATTCATGCATCCAAATTTTAAGAAATCTTTTTGAAATTTGTAGGATTTCATAAAAGTTGTAGAAAAAATTTAATTAATTTTGACAGATAATTAGATTAGGTGAAAAATGTTGGCAAACCGGGAAATGACCGTGATTTTTTTTTACAGGAAATTTTACCAATTTTTACAAAAAAAATATTCTTCCACTTCATTCAGTTTAGAATGCGTTATTCGAAAATCTTTCACTTTAAAAATTTTCCATTTTAGATTTTTAAGCGTACCTTTAAATGAAAAGAATTTAAAAATGCCATTTTAAAGGCTTAAGAATTATAAACTACAAGCATTTAAAATCGAAGATTTTTCATCGTTAACAGTTTTAGGTGATCAACTGTGAATATAAATTAATTAATGATTCTTAAAACTGAATTCACTTTTGGATTTAGAAAATAAATAATAATTGAGTGTACAAAAGCGTTTCGGTATGAGTTCACAATTTTAGAATTTCCAGATTTTAACGTTAAAAATAAAAATGCTTCCATTTGAAAGTTTTATTAATCAAACAAATGTGAACGCCAGTTTCGAAATTTAGAAATATCTGATTTCTTATTTAAAATTCTTCATTATAAATTATATATTTAAAACTAAACAAAAAAAATAATTGAGCGTTACAGTTTTAATTGCTGAATAAAATTTGTTTTATTGTAAGTCAACTTATTGAATTTTGATGTATAAATAACAATTAAAGACCTATAATTCATTAAAAAAATTCGAGTAACTTGCAATAATATTTAGAAAAATAAAAAACATATACTAGGAAAATTTAAAATGATTTTTATTTTGAAAAGATAATTTTCATTGATTGTTCAAAAAGATTTAGAAACATTTATAAAATTGTAAAAAAATGAATGTGGATGTTTTGAAGGAAATTTGTTTAATTTGGCAGAATTGAAAAGAAAATTAGGAAAATTGGAAACATTCTTTAAAAAATTAAAACATTGAACATGGAAGCATTACAAGGGTTTTTAAACTATTTAAAATTAAAATAACGTAACTTTAATTTTAAGAAGTTTTCAGTTTATAAAAACTATTCAATTTTTAATGTTTTTAGCTTAAAATTTCTGTAAATGATTTAATTTTGATAATTTTTCGAACTGAAGCTGAATCTTTGAATTCTACAATTTATAAAAGTTAAAAAAAATGTATTTTGCAGTTTAATTGCATTTAATTAAAAATGGTTTAGTTTAAAAGTATAAGTAGCTTCTATTTTATACGTGTAAATTATTGATCATTTGAATCAGATTTGAATACTAAATTATTGAATAAAAAACTGTTGAACTTGAATTTTAAAAGTTTGAAATTCAGGAGTTCCACTTTGACTGCTTTCATTTGCAGCTCACTTTTTATTAATTCAAATGGAACAATGGATAGCTTTAGAGTTAGATTTTTTTACATTTCATTGACCCTGTAAAATGTAATTCTTATTTTTCTGCAGCGCTTTGTGGAACAGAATCCTCACTGGGAGACCGACTGGATGGCTGATCGTGAGAAGGCTTTCTCCGAGGAAAAGCACAAGCAAATCCAACAGGAATTGCAAAAGCAGAAGGAAGACGTGCAGCAGCCGCCGCTATCTTCGAAGCCGAAGAAGGCGAAAAAGAGTAAGAAAAAGTCGAAAAAGAGTAAGAAGCGAAAGGCGAAAAGTAGCAACAGCGACTCGACCAGTGATTCCGAAAATTCGGAATCCGAGTCGGACCAGGATACCTCGAAAAGTATCCGAGTGGCAATGCGAAACAAGATGAAAGCCTCGACCCAGGCGATTCTCAACGAGGAAATTGACTATCACGGCATCAAGTTAAAGGGCCCCTGGGCCCAGCTCGCCCAGCAGCAGATGAAGAGCTCGAATTCGGAAAATCACGGTCCGGAATCGGACGACAGACAGCTCCTCAACTCCATAAGAGACAAGCTGAAGGCGAAACAGGAGGAGGAGATCAAGGCGATGAACAGTCGGAAGTTGGGAATGGAGAAACTGATTATTCAAGAGTCGGAACACGACCAGCAGCAGCAGAATAATCCTTATCAGAAGAAGGAGGACGAGCTGGCAGCCTGGGGACCGAAAGAGCCGCCTAAGCCCTTTTGGATCAAGAAAGACGAGGACAAGAATAATCAGTCGTCGACGAAGCCTCTGGAAATTTCCGAGCCCAAGGAGATGCCCAAGCCTCATATGGGATTCTGGACGAAGCAGCAAGTGAATATGCCGCCGAAAGTGGAGAGTAAGTCGAGCGAGAAGGAGGATGATCGTGACCGGGAGCGCGAGCAGCGATACAAGGACGATCGGGATCGGAAATTTGATCGTCGGGACGACAAGTACGAGCGTTACGAGGATAAGAAATATGACAAGTATGACAATAGGAGACGCGGTGGGGGAAGAGATCGTGATCGTGATCGTGATCGAGATCGGGATCGGGAGCGAGAGTATTACGAGGATCGGCGAAAACGGGAATCGGGAGAATCGCCTCGTCGCGATCGTAATTGGCGCGGCGATAGTGGTTACGAGAAATACAAGCGGGAAGGTAGCGATCCGAATGACGAGTCAAAATTTGAGAAAAAGGCGAATGAGGCGGCGTCAAAGGGAAAAAAGAACAACTCGGCTCCCGCGAAGAAACCCTCTTCTTCTGCTATGAATAGCAGCAGCAACAACCCCCTGACGAAAGGTAAGCTCCCTTTTATCGGGCGGCTTCCCCTTTTTAAAAAGAAGAACGAGGAGCCGAAGCTGCCTGAGAAAGAACCCGCTCCTCTGCCCTACGCGCAAAGCAAATTTGAGAATACACCCAAAGTGCCGAGCGACATTATCAATCCGCCGGGTGTTGTTCATATCACGAAATTGGCGACACCTGTTCATTTGAATAGTGCGATTGGCAAGCCCCAGATGAAAATTCTCGTGGCGCCGCCGCCTCCCGTTTTAAAGGAGAACAACAGCAAGCAAACGATGCAGGTCGTGGACATGGAGATTGAGGACCAGACGGAGGAGCCGGTGATTGAACAGACGTCGAGTATTGCTGTTGAGCATCAGAAAGATACGGCCAAGATTCCGGTTCCGGCGTCGCTGCCGCCGATGAATCAACCGCCGCCCTCGTTTCTGAATCAGCAGCAACAGCAGTCCTCGTTTCTGAATCAGCAGCAGGCCCCCTCGCAGAGTGAGAAGATGAACTTTATGACGAGTAGACCGCCGCCGGGATTTGTAAATCATCATGCACCTCCTCCTTCTCCCTTCAGCCAGAATCCACCGCCGCCTCCTAGGTTCCAGGTGCGACCGCCTTTCGTCCAGAATCATCAGGCTCAGATGGGAACAATGGGAACGATGGGGACGATGGGGACGATGAACTATCCGAATCCGCCGCCGCCGCTGGGTGAAACGATGCCGGCGGAACTTTCGGAGATTCCCGAGCCGGCTGATAAACGACCTGATGGATCGAATCCGCTGCCCGAGGATCTCCAGGAGGCGTTGAATATAATCTTCCCGAAGGACGAGGTGCCGGAACCGAAAGCGAATAATTCAATTCCGCGGGAAAATACGGTTATGTATACTTCGATGTATAGTATGCTGGGTTGTGTTGGATATGGACCGGAGTATATGGATCATCCTCCGCCAGAAATCACCCAACCGGAACAGGAAATTGACACGCAGGATGGAACGGATGATTTGAGAATGCTGGGGATTGACGAGGGAGATTGTGTTTTGTAAATGCTTTCTTTCTTTTTTCTCTTTCCCTCTCTCTCTCTCTCTTTCTCTCTCTCTCTCTCTCTCTCTCGTTCAGTTTCCTGGGAAAAAGTTGAATTTTCTTATCATTTTTCTAATTGTGAGCGAGTTGATCTACGAGAATTTGATTGAAAAATTTTTTCGGAATATGCGGGCACGTTTTTGGTCCCCTTGGACGAGAATTGTATTTTTTCAGTTTAACAGAATAGAGATTAGATCGAATGGAAAAAGTGAATGGAATGGCGTAGAATTATTATTTTATGTATATTTTATTACTTATTTTTATGGAGGCGTCTTCACGTCCGTAAGTCTAGTAATTAAACTTTACTATTCCATGAAAAATAAAAAAAAGTACCTTCGAAAAGCTTTTTATCGTTGTATTGTAATTCCTGTGGAAAAAGTAGAGGAGAAATTAATAAATTACTTGTCTATTCCAGGTTTGTCTTCTCATTTAACGCGGCTTTTAAGAAATAAGAATGGCATTTTTAGGAGTTAAAGAAAAAAACGCAGGGTTTCTAGACCGTTTCTATATAGAAAAATAATCTGAAATTGTCAGGGAATTTTTTTGAGATCGTCCTTAATTTTTTTATTTATTTAATTATTCGTTCGTTTTTTCTTTTTTGAAATTAATTTTTTATTGAAATTTCAATTATTTTAGTTAAAGAATAAAGTTGAAAAATTATCACTTTCTTTAAAAATGTAACTGGTTCTTTGAAAATTATGCTTTTTGTGGTTGAACATTAATTTTCTCAACTGAAAAGTTAACTATTTAATTTTTGATTGAAACTATCTTTTTTGGTAGAAATGAATCTTTTTGGCTGATTTTTTTTGTAATTGAAAATGTAAATATTTTGATTGAGTATTTCATCATTTCTGTTGAGAATTCATCTCTAATTGAAGATTAATTTTTTAAACGAAATATTTAACTATTTAATTTTGAGTTGAAAAATATTTTATTGGATAAAAATTCGTCTTTTTGGTAGAGATTAAGAAGCTTTTTTGATTGAAAATTCAATTATATTAGCTGGAGATTCATTTTTTTAGTTAAAAAACCATAAATTTGTTTGAAAATTAAATAGTTCGTTGAAAATTATGTTTTTTTAACGCTAATTTACTTTATTATTTTATTAGAAAATGATGCCATTTTTTTATTTGTTGAAAATTAATTTTTTCTTTTTTTTTAATTTAGTTTCAGTTGAGAAGGTAACTACTTCAAATGAATAATATATCTTTACAGTTGAAAATTCATGAATCTAATTAAAAGCTAATTTTTTTAACGGAAAAGTTAACTATTTAATTTTTGTTTTTAATTTATTTTGTTTAGTTAAAAACTCTTTTTGGTTTGAAATTCGAGTATTCCAGATGAAGATTCATCACTTAGTGTAAAAATTTTGGTTGAACTTTAATGTTGTTTACTAAAATTTAATTAATCTTTTTGATCAGAATTAAATTATTTTAGTTCGAGATTCATGTTTTCGTGTTAAAATTCTAATATTCTAGTTGAATTTTGAGTATTTTATATCAAAATTAATTTTTTTTTCTTTTTTTTTTTTAATTGAAAATGTAACTATTCGATTTGAACTTTTTTATTATTTTCGTGGACAATTCATCGTTTTGATATTACTATAATTTTTTTAACTAATAATTTTGATATTCGATTTTTAGTTCACAATTTATGTTTTTTATATGAAAATTCATGTGTTTTGTTGAAAATTCGTATTTTTAGGTAGAAATTAATCATTTTGGTTAAAAATTCAATTATGATAGTTAAATTTTTCTACTTTTAATTAAATTTAATCACTTTTTTCACCACTTATTTGAAAATGTAACTGTTTTTTTAATTTTAGTTAAAAATTGATCTCCTTACTTGCACATTAAATTTTTAAAATAAAAATTTAACTATTCCAGTTTTAGTTGAAAAATTATATTTTATTAGTTGCAGATTCATCATTTAAGTTGAAAGATCATCAGATTGTTTGAAAATTTAAGTACTTTTTTGAAAGTTAGGTTTTTTTTGGTTCATCATCCATTTTTTCAATTGGAAATTTAACTTCAAACTTTTCGTTGAAAAACGATCTTATAAAGTTGAAAATTCGACTTCTTGATTAAAAAATCAAGTTGAAAATTCCTTGTTTAAATAAAAAAGTTTATTTGAAGATTAATTTTGTGTAATAAAAATTCAAATATTTAATTTTTATTGAAAAATTATATTTTCTGAACATGACTTCTTTTTTTGCTGGAAATTCATCATTGTTTATAAATGAAACCATTTTTTTTGAAAATTAATATTTTTTAAACATTTTTTTTTTATTAAAAATGAAACTATTTCCATTGAAAATTGATAAATTATCTTTTTTAGTTAGAAAATAATCTTTTTATTTAAAAATTTAATTATTTTAGTTAAACATTTATCATTTTACTGGAAAAATCGTCACTTTGTTATAAAATCGAACTAATTTTTTGAAAATGATGTTCTTTTTTGGTCGAACATTAAAATGTGCAACCGAAAATTTATTAAATTTTTTGATGAAAAATGATCTTTTTTAGTTAAAAATTCATCTTTTGGTAGAAATAATATTTTTGCTTTGAAATTTAACTATTCCAGTTGAATATTTAATCATTTTAGGTAAAAATGTATCTCTTCGGTTGAAGATTACATTTATTTAAACAAAAATTTAACTTCAATTTTTAGTTGAAAAATTATCTCTTAGGTAAAACATCGTATTTTTGGTAGCCTGGCATGTCAAATTCATCCTTTTAGTGTAAAATTGAACTATTTCAGTTAAAGATTCATCAGTTTGATTAAACATTAATTTTTACAAGTTTAAAAATTTAACTACAAAAATTTTTTACTGACAATTTTTGTTTTTGAAGATTTTTTTATTGCTGTAAATTTGTCACTATTTGAAAATCAAACCATTAAAAAAAAATTTAGTTTAAAGTATAACTATTTCCATTGACAATTGACAATTTATCCTTTTCTTGTTCGAAATAAATTATTTTATCTGAAAATTTAACGATTCAATTTTTTGTTGACAAATTATATTTTTTAGTTGAAAATTATTCTTTTTGGTTTAAAATTCAAGTATTCCAGTTGAATATTTAGAAATAGGAGGAGAAATTAATCCTTTTTGTTTAAAATTCAATTATTTTACTTGCTTCTTTTTTTTAATTCTACTATTCCAGTTAAACATTCATAATTTTAGTCAAAAAATATACTTATTTTTTTTTTAGAAATTAATGTTCTTAGTTGAAATTTTCATTTTATCAAAAATTGAATAGTTAAATTTGTACGTAAAAAAATTAATTCAACCAAAGAGATGAATTTTTAACTTAAATGATGGAATATTCAAATAGAATAGTTACATTTTTGGTTTAAAAAAATATAAATTTCAACCAGAAAAACTAATTTAAAAAAAATAGGTAAATTTCAAACAAAAAGAATAATTTTCAAGAAAATAAATAAAAAATTTAAACAAAATACGTAAATTTTCATCTAAAAAGGATAATTTGTCAACCAAAACTCGAATAGTTAAATTGCCAGTTAAAAAATACAGTTCAACCAGAGATATAAATTATCAGCCTAAATAATGGTATATTCAATGAAAATAGTTACATTTTCAAATTAAGTGCATGCATTTTTACCTAAAATAATTAATTTTTTAACCAAAAAGATTAATTTCTGCCAAAAAAGATGAATTTTTAACTAAAAAATATAATTCTTCAACCAAAAAGTAAATAGTTGAATTTTTTGCTTAAAAAAAAATCAGATGAATTTTTCGCTGAAATGATGGAATATTAAACTGTAAAAAGGAAAAAGCGACAAATTTTCAACAAAATAGCTTATTTTTCAATATTTCAACAAATAAAGATTTTAATTTGTACTCAAAAACACTCGAATTTAAAAAAAAAACTTAATTTCATTAATTTTCTACCAAAAAAAAACAAACTATTATGTAACTAAAGTACTTTAATTTTCAACCAGATTCTGGAATTTTCACATAAAAATGATCAACTTTCAACCAAAAATAGAATAGTAAAATTTTTAGTGAAAAAATTATTAAAAAAAAAAAAAAATAACCATATAAATACAGGAAGATAAAGCTACTTTTACAAATAAAGAATCATTTTTATCCAATTATGTATTGCATCTAAGAAAAAAAATATATGCACGCTCTCGAAAAAATTTCTGACGTCCACTTTTCATTTAATTTTTATAAATAAATGAATTTCTTGATCATTTTAGAAAATTTAAAATAATTTCTGAATTTTGGAAAACCTTCAAAATTCAAAATATAATCATTGAAAGTGTTTGAAATGATTAAAGAGTACGAAAAACGATTTTGCAGAAAACTTAATTTTATTAACGAATGTGCATTGCACAAAAACATTCCACTCGTGTCTAAGAAAAAAATGTCTTAACAGTAATTTTTTACATGCACCAACTATTATGTATTTTTTTTATAATATAATTTATTAAAGCTGCATGACAAAATAAGGCCTTTTTTGTTAACGCCGAACATTCGAACAAAAAACAATTTACAACGGAAAAACAATTTACAACGGAAAAACAATTTACTTCTCTTTACAATATTTCACAGAGAACGGAGACATTAAAAACAGATATTTCAAAAATTGCTACTCACACAACATTTTGTCCTGAAAAACAAAATTCCGAATTATTTCAGAAATCCTGGTAAATTAATAGGATTTTTAAATTGAAATCATCTAGCAAATCTTAGAACTCCTTAGAAATTGAGATACTCTAAATCAAGAATATCAAACTGGATTTCTAGTTTTTTTTTTAATCCTAGAAACGAGGCGACTTAGAATAAATCTTACAACTTATGTTGGCATTTCCACGGAAATTAAATGCAGGAATAAAAAGAAAAGTTTCTTCAAATTTGAAGATATGAATTTTCAATCTCAAAGTTGAAATTTTTTTTATTTTTTATTTTTTTGCATTTATTCTCCGAGGACCTCCTTTGATTTGTAGCTCTACAAAATTGATGTATCACACCGTGTCTTTTCTCTAGAATCCATTTTTTCCTTAATTCTTTTTTCTAATTTTAATTTCGTTGACTTAATGAATCATCAGATCAAGTTATACAAATATTATTGTAATTATCGATCTCCCAATGAAAAAATGGCACGATAATGATTAGAAAAGTATTGCCAGTGTGACAATTTTCATAAATTCAATTATTTTCAACAAGCGCTGATCCAGAAAGGAGCGATTGGCGAGATTTTTTTTCATTTATATTTTCATTTAAAGAAAAACTAAATCCTCTATTGAACAGTTCAATTTTCTACCCCATATTTGATTTTTTTTAATTGCTGAATTTTTAAGACTAAAAGAGAAACAGCTAATTTTCAAAAAAAAAAGTTAAGTTTTCTTCTATCGATATTTGTGTCTCTAATGAGCCGAAAAGTGAGATAGTTTAGAAATCTATTTTTAATGATTGAATTTTTTTCATGTTTTTATGCATAAAATTATTCTTTAAAAAATTGATTATTTTCCAATCTCAAAATACAAAAAAAAGTAATTTTTACCCCAAAAAAGGGAAGTTTCAAACAAAAAAAGTTTAATTTTTAATCAGAGATAAATTTTTTAACAAAATCACGAATCTTCAAATTGTTTATACGAAACAGCCAATAGTTTTTAACTCACAAAAATATGAAAGTTCAAAAAAAGTTAGTTTACAAACAAAAATTTGAATTCTCGGATAAAAAAAATTAATTTTTTCATTAAAAAAGGGAAGTTTTAACAAAGCTGTTTAATTTTCAATCAAAGAGATGAATCTTCAACAAAAAGAAAAAAGAATTTCAGAAAACAAAAGTTGAATTTTTGAATTGAACAAGTTGAATTTTCAACAAGAAATATAATAATTAATTTTTTAACAAGAAAAAATGTTAATTTACAATAAAAAGCAATTGAATTCAACCAAAAAAGACGAATTCATTTATTTGGTTGGAAAATGAGTTATTTTTATTAAAAATTCGTTTTTTTTTCTATCGCTGAAAATTAATTTTTTTACCATTTTCGTACGTTTTATTAAATTAAAATTTTTTAAAAATAAAATTAAAATTTTTTAAAAGTTTTAAATTAAATTTGAAAACTAATTTGAGTTTTTTAACCAAAAATTTAAATATTCATTTTTATTTTAAACATTTTAGTTACAAATTTATTACGTGATTTGAAAATTTAACTATTTAAAAAAATTAGTTTATCTTTGGATGGTAATTAAATTTTCAAAAGTAAAATGTTAACTATTTTTATTTTTGGTTAAAAAATGATCTTTTTTAGTTTAAAATTCGTATTTGTTTGTGTGAAAAGTAACCTTCTTAGTTAATAATTCATATTTTCGATTAAAAAATTCAACTATTTAGATAGAAATATATGAATTTTGTTGAAAAATCTTTCTCTTCTTGTACAAAATCAATTTTTTCTTATTAAAACTGCAACTCTTTGGTCAAAAATTAATTTCTTTTATTTGAGGATTCAAGTACTTTGTTAAAAATTCGTATCTTTGGTTTACATCCTCAACTGAAATAGATCTATTTTTAACCAAACAGTTGCGTTTTTAACCACAAAAATTGATTTTATACAAGAAAAAAAAATTTCAATAAAATGAATACATTTTTAACTAAACAATTAAAATTTTCAACCAAGGAAATTAATCTTCTACCAAAAAAAAGACGAATTTTCACCCAAATTGTTAAAATTTCATTGAAAAAAGAAAAAATAATATTCAATTCAAAAATAAAAAAATAGATAAATAAAATGAAATTCATCGCCTTATCATATATAATTTGTTTTAAAAGTCCCTTTAAATTTTTACCTATCGCATAATTTCGTTCAAAGAAAATTCACAATCGCCCCTTTCGAACAAAAATTTTTCTGGATTCGCCCTTGACTTTCAATAAATCGCAACTTCACAACATTCAATCATCAGCAACAGTGGGCCTTAATAAAATAAGTACAATAAATAAGTAAAGTCAATAAGAGACTTTAGAAATTAAAACAGTGAAAATTTTAAAAACACTCACGCAAAAATTTAAACATTATCTTTCTCCTCAGGTTTTTCAGAAATTCATCTCTTCGAATTTCTCAATAGTAAATTCCTTTAAAACTTTAAATATATTTAAATATATTTTCTGAAATCTTTAACTATCAAGAAAATTAGGAACTAAAATGGAATGGAATGGAAATAAAACGATTGGATGTGGAACTTATCTGGATTTCGAGCGATAAGTTCCCAGGCCGAGTTTTTTCGTTTTTTTTCTCTCGAGTTTCATCTGTCTCGATTACCAAAAATTTCCTGGTATTGATTAGATTTGCAGGACGAGTCCTGCACTGGAAATATTATCACCACCTCCGGCAGTTTGACTAGCTTCTGTGCAAACGAGAACTGGCGCGATGCAAGCTTGAACTTCAATAAATTTCTTATTAATATTGAAACTTTCGTCCCAGCACGAGACGGGCTTGTTTTCATCAAGACGTATCCTCGAACCGGATTTCGTGGACGTGGAAAAACTGTCGTCCATTATTAGAGTTGCTTTTTGCAAATCAACCTGCGAGGACAAAAAAAAAAACAAGATCTCTTTTTTATTAAGCAGGAAAACCTAGAATAAAAAATGCCAGCTTTGCCGTTTTAATGTGGAAGCTACTAACAATTATTATTTGTTTTTTAAATCCTAAAAATCATTAATTAATTTATATTCACAGTTGATTGCAGAAACTTTAAGCTAAAAACATTAAAAATTGAATGATTATATTTTTTTATAAACTGAACACTTCTTAAATTAAAAGTTAAATTATTTTAATTTTAAATAGTTTAAAAATTCTGGGAATGCTTCCTAGCAAATGTTTTTTATTCTTCTCAAGCCTTGCAAAATTCTTAAAATGCTTCTAAATTTTTTGTTCGGAACCTGCCAAAATTTAAAATATTTTCAAATTAGGCCGTGGAATATTTGCATCGATATTTTGGTTTAAAAAGCCGGATTTTGTCGGTACATGTAGATAATTTGTTTAAATTATTCGAAATCATTTCAAATTTTGAATTAATTTTTTAATTTTTTAAAAACTTCTGAATATCTCTGCAAGTTACTCGATTTTTGTATGAATTATAGTTATAATTAGTTAATTATAGAGTCTTTAATTGTTATTCATCAAAATTCAATAACTTGACTCATAATAAAAAAACTGTAATTGAGCAATTAAAATTGTAATGTTCACAGATAATTTTTTTATTTCGTTTTATGTATTTAATTTATAATGAAGAATTTTAAATAAAAAGTCAGATATTTCTAAATATGAAGAAATTTTTATTATTTTTAATTTAAAAAATTCAAATTGATTGGTTTAACAATGGAATATTTCAGACTGAAAACATTTTAATTTTTAACGTTAAAATATGGAAATTCTAAAATTGTGAACTGATTCTGAATTGTCTTGTTAAATCAATTTAAAAATCATTAATTAATTTATATTCTCAGTTGATCACAAATAAAAAGGTTTTTATCAAAAATCTTCGATTTTAAATGCTTCTAACTTTTCATTGTCAATGGAAAAAGATAAAAATTTAAATAATTATTTAAAAGTTGAAATCAAAGTTGGACATATTTTTTTCATTTATAAAATTCCAGGTAAAAGAAATAAATTGACTATCATTTTTCCCGGTCCGCAAACATTTTTTATGGTCAATGAAATTTAAAAAATTCGATACTAAAGACTTTTGAATTTTTTAGCTTTGAAAATTTCGCCATTAATCGAAGAAAAAAATCCCGGTCATTTTCCCGGTTCGCAAAAAATTTTCACCGTTCATAACAAATTTAAAATCTTAAAACTAAACATTTTTCCATTTCAAGTAATCCAAAACAAACTACAAATTCAAGCACTCCAGGTGAAACCCTTGAATTTTAAATTATTTGAAATTAAAGTTTAAAAGTTTTTAAATTTAAAAAAGAATTTAGAATTTTATAAATTATATTATTTTAAACAATTTTAAGCAGAAACATCAAAAATTCAGTCAAAAAATTGTTCCATTCGAAGTAATAAAAACTTGAATAGCTCATACTTTTCAACTGAAAAATTTTAAATAAAATGCAATTGAACTGCCAAATTACAAATTTTAAACTTTTATAAATTGAAGAGTTCAAAGATTAAAGTTCAATTGCTGGTGCAAATGCTCTAAATTAAAGAATTAATCAATGAATTTAATAATGTTCAAAATGATACTATTTTAAGAAACTTTTCTTTTCGAGTATTCCCCATTTCAACTAATTGTAAGAATAAGCATTTTTTGTGAAATTTCCTGTTCCAATTCATAATTTTAATTTTGTCGAAAATACCTCGTTTCAACACAGAACAATAATTTAGTTCGAAAAATTAAATTTTCCATTAAAAATGAAAAATTCCTTGTTTAAATCCGGAATTTTAATACTTTTCGAAAATTTTCCATTTCAACTAAGAATTAGAATTTTTTATAAAATTCCGTGTTCCAATTCATAATTTTTTTTTCGAAAATATCCTCTTTCAACTTAGAATTTGAACTCATTCTATTTAAAAAAATCTATGTTCCAGCTCGGCATTTATTTAAATTTTAACATTCCCTGTTACAAGAAAAAATATTATTATTCTGGATAAATTCCAGTTCCAACTATATATACCTAGATTATTTTAATTTTAAAAAGTTTAGATATCCTAAAAAATCTTTCAATTTTTTTTAAAATCTTGAAAATGTTGCTTCAAATTTAAAAATATTATTAGTCCTAAGTTTAGTTTTTTGTTTTGTTTAGTTGTAAATATTTTATCTATAATCACTGATGTTAATTAATTGTTCTTTTTCTTAATTGAAAAATTTCAAATTTTGAACTTATTTAAAAACTAAAAAAACTTTATAAAGTTTCAATAGGGCGTTAACATTTTTTAAGACTTTTCAATTGAAACAGTTATTATTTATTTTTTAAATACAAAAGTGAATTTAATTTAAAAAATCATTAATTAATTTACATTCACAGTTGATCAACTAAACATAAATGTTTGTTATAAAAAAATCTTCGATTTTAAAAGCTTATAATTACTAATTTTTTAAGTCTTTAAAACTGCAATTTAAAATTCTTTTCATTCGAATGTACGCTTAAAAATCTAAAATGGAAAATTTTTTTAAGTGAAATATTCCCGAATTGGGCATTCTAAACTGAATGATATCATTATTGAAAAAGATCAGGATGTAACTAATTATTTAAAAAATGGTTAAAATCAAAGTTGGACGAATTTTTTTTTCTAAAAATGTGTAAAATCCCCTCTCAAAAAACAAATTCACGGTCATTTCACGGTTCGCAAACATTTTTCACCGTCAATCAAATTTAAAAAATTGAACAATAAAGCTAAAAAAATTCCATTTAAGGTACTAAAAACTGAGTTTAAAGTTTTTTTATTCCAAAATGTTGTATTCAAATGCTCAATAATTTACACCTATAAAATGGAAGGTACTAAAATTTTCGAATACCAAAAAAATATAAATCCACGCTATCATTTTCAAGGCTCTAAATTAAAAAATCAATAAATGAACTTAAAAATTTTCAAAATTATATAATTTTAAGGATTTTTATGCTTGAAACATTAAAAATGGAAAAATCGACCTTTTTTAACTGAGAAATTCTTATATTAGAAATTCGATTCTTTTCATTTTAAATAGTTTAAACATAGTTGAAAAGCTTTTAAATTTTCTTTAAATCTCTCGAGAAATCTACAACTTGTTTTAAATTTGCTAATATTTAAAATTATCTTTAAAATTTTTGTAAAACTTCTAAAGATCTGTCAAAATTAATTGAATTTGTCCTACAACTTTGAGAAAATCCTGCAAATTTGAACAAATTTCTTTAAAAGTTTGATTTATGAATAATAATTTATGGTAATAATATAATTATTGTGATTTGATAATAATAAAAATAAAAAAGACGAAAAAAAAAAAAAAGAGAAGGAAGGGGATGTGGTTGGATACCTTCTCATTTTTCTTTCCCCTTTTTATTTTTGTCTGAAATTTGTTAAAAAAAAATATTTTTAGATTACAATTCGAGCTTTTTTTGTTTAAACAATTTTGAAAATCTTTAGAAATGTTCTTTGATGTTTCTCAATTTTGTAAATAATCTCTTAAAATTTGTTTTTTGAATTAAAATATCATTTAAAATTTTCCTAAGAACATCAAAAAATCTTTTTACCAATATTTTAATGAAAAATTTCAAATTTCTTAAGAAGCTTCAAACTCATTGAGATGAAAACTTTTGAATATCTCTTAAAATGATTCTAATTTTTTCTGAAATTTTCTTAACATCCTAAAAATTAGGAAATAGATCAAAATCTTCCAGATTCTTTTTTTTCAGTATGTTGAAAATTCTTTTAAATTTAGAAATATCTTTGAAAATAATTCGTATTTTTCTTCATTTTTTTAAATTCCTAAAAATGTTAAAATGCCTCAAAATCTTACGAATTCTTTTTTTACAATTTCACAAATCTTTCTAAATGTTTTTTAATGTTTTTAAATTTTGTAAATATTCTCTTAACATTAGTTTTTTAAATTGACACATCATTTTAAAATTTCCCAAGAATATTAAGAAATCTTTGTTACCAATAATCTTTTTAAATGTTTTTTAATTTTTTAAATATTCTCTTAAAATTAGTCTCTTAAATTTTCCCTAGAATGTTGAAAATTCTTTTAAATTTGAAAATATCTTTGAAAATAGTTCGTGTTTTTCCCCATTTTTTTTTAATTCTTAAAAAAATGTTAAAATTTCTCAAAATCTTCCAAATTCTTTCTTGAAAATTTCGAAAATCTTTTTTTATAATGTTTTTAAGTTTTTCGATTTTGTGAATATTCTCTTAAAACTAGTTTTTTTTAAAATAAAACAATCATTTTTAAATTTTCCAAGAACATAAGAAATCTTTGTTATAAATATTTTGATGGAAAACGTTTTCAAATTTCTTAAGAAGCTTCAAAATCTTCGAAAATCTAAATTTTTATGCAAAAATATTTTTAATCTTTGAAAGTTTTAACTTATTTATTTAATTTTGACGAAAACTTTTGAATATGTCTTAAAATGATTCAACTTTGTTCTCAAATTTTCTTAACTTCCTAAAAATAAAAAAATAAAATATCTCAAAATATTCTAGATTCTTTTGCTGTTGCGAGAATTTCGAAAATCTTTTTACATTTTTTTAAATATTTTCTTATAATTAGTCTTTTAAATTTTCCCTAGAACATCAAGAAATCTTTGTTACCAATATTTTTATGAAAAATTGTCAAACCTCTTAAGAAGCTGCAAAGTCTTCGAAAACCTTAATTTTGTAAAAAAATATTTTTAATCATTGAAAATTTTAACTTACTTATTTAATTGTGATGAAAACTTTTAAATATCTCTTAAAATGATTCTAATTTTTTCTGAAATAAAAATAAATCAAAAAAATAAAATATCTCAAAATCTTCTAGATTTTTTTTCTCACTATTTTAAAAATTCTTACAAATTTGGAAATATTTTTGAAAATAATTCGTATTTTTCCTCCTTTTTTTTTAATTCCTAAAAAATGTGAAAATGCCTCAAAATCTTACGAATTCTTTTTCAACAATTTCGAAAATATTTCGATATGTTTTTTAATGTTTTTCAATTTTGTAAATATTCTCTTAACATTAGTTTTTTAAATTGACACATCATTTTAAAATTTCCCAAGAATATTAAGAAATCTTTGTTACCAATAATCTTTTTAAATGTTTTTTAATTTTTTAAATATTCTCTTAAAATTAGTCTTTTAAATTTTCCCTAGAATGTTAATTCTTTTTTGACAATTTCGAAAATCTTTTTTTATAATGTTTTTAAGTTTTTCGATTTTGTAAATATTCTCTTAAAACTAGTTTTTTTTTAAATAAAACAATCATTTTTAAATTTTCCATGAACATATGAAATCTTTGTTATCAATATTTTTATGGAAAAAGTTTTCAAGTTTCTTAAGAAGCTTCAAAAATCTTCGAAAATCTAAATTTTGTGCCAAAAATATTTTTAATCATTGAAAATGTTAACTTATTTATTTAATTGTGATAATGATTTTTTTTCTCACTAGTTTGAAAATTCTTTTAAATTTGGAAATATCTTTGAAAATAATTCGTTTTTTCTTCATTTTTTTAATTCCTAAAAATGTTAAAATGCCTCAAAATCTTACGAATTCTTTTTTTTTACAATTTCAAAAATCTTTCTAAATGTTTTTTAACTTTTTAAATATTCTCTTAAAATTAGTCTTTTAAATTTTCCCTAGAACATCAAGAAATCTTTGTTACCAATATAATTATGGAAAAAATTTTCAAATTTCTTAAGAAGCTTCAAAATCTTCGAAAATCTAAATTTTGTACAAAAATATTTTTAGTCTTTGAAACATTTAACTTATTTATTTAATTGTAATGAAAACTTTTGAATATCTCTTAAAATGATTTGAATTTTTCCGAAATTTTCTTAACATCCTAAAAAACAGGAAATAGCTCAAAATCTTCCAGATTTTTTTCTTCTAACAACATCGAGATTTTTAAAAAATATTCTCGTAAGATATAAAGAAATGAAAGAAATTAGGAAATAAAAAATGAATTGAAAATAAAAGGGGGGAATAGGGAAAATATTGTGTTTAAAGTCGTCAACTTACATCTTGCGAGCCACAAACGTGTCGATGAGCAGTGAGTGAAGCTTTCGCAGCCGCAGCGACCGTATTCTTCCAGGATGAAGTTTTAACAGTAAATATGGCCTGATAGGCAAGCGTGTGAACGTGAATTCGAGTCAATTCCCTCGAATTCTCGACAGTCTCTTCTTTGCTGCGAATCAGCTTGAAGAGCATCCTCATCTGGTCGAGAATGGTGGCGACTCGCGGAGTCGAGTCCGTCACTAGAGATATGTTTCCGTACAGGAGGGAGTTGTACAAGTTTCCGATTTCCTGCTCATTCATGCCCAGACTATCAGCGAACGGAATCACCTTATTGCAAAGTTCGTTGAGCAGATCCTGCTCAACAAACGAGGCCATTTCGAAGTGGATTTTCGTCGACTTTGGCTGACTTATCATTTGACTGTGAACTTTGTCCAATCGACTAGAACGGACACCTATGCAACAACAACAACGTAAATCAATTTTACAATATAGAAAATAATTTTCAACAAAATAGTTACATTTTTAACCAAAAGATATCAATTTTCGACCCAAAGAGATCAGTTTTCAACTAAAAAACACCTACTTTGAAACAAAAAATTCAGTTTCAAGCAAACAGTTGCATTGACGTATAATTCTCATTCCAAAAAGACTATTTTATTTAAATACAGTTAAATTTTTAACAGAATGATACCTTTAACAAAATAGTTACATGTTCCAAGAATAATTCGATTTTTAACAAAATAATTGAATTTTCAGCACACAAAAACGAATTTTCAATCAATATTATGCCAAACATTTTAAAATAAATAAAGTTCGTCTACTATTTAATTATACTTGTTTTTTTCTGTCCTAAATTCACTCTGCAAACAGTCGAAATCGAAATGATTAGATTTCAAACCATTATACATTAAAAAGAGGTAACTGGCTAATTCTCTACAAAAACAAATATTTTTTATCTATTTTTCGCTGGGATTCTTGATAGATTACAAAGGCCAATTAAAAATCATTTTGTGACAAGGATCTTGTAGCATTGAGTTAAAATCAGTCCTCTATTCTTCAACCTTTAAAAAATTATCAGTTTCGTAAAGAAAAAATGAAAAAAAAGTGAAGCAGTGACATTACAATTTCAAATTAAAAGAAATTAAAAATGTTACTGCGTTAAAAGCTGTGCACAGAGTGTCTACACAAATTTCGAAGAAAAAATTCCCCGACAACTACAGGTTTTTTTCAAGCCATTCAGATATTTCACTTTTTTTTAACAATCGACTCGTAATATAAAAACAATTTCGCGACTTTATTACAATGTTTTTCTTAAGTTTCTAGGAGTTCAATTAATATTTTTAATTTAGAAAACTTTGAAAAATCATACAACAAAATATTTTTAAATATATT
>JAAAKG020011506.1:0-20978 GCA_010014905.2 Druon quercuslanigerum | reverse complement strand
TTCTGTTTATTATGTAAGTGGTATGGAATGGAAGTCATGTAAACCCTTAGGGGACACATTATGAATAAAGAAGAACAGTTGAATTCTCCATCCTAAAATATGAATTTTAAACAAAAAAGTTTATTTTCAACCAAACAATTGCATTTTAGACCTAAAAAGAGAGGAGACTTCAATCAAGAAGAGCAGTTTTCTATAAAAAAAGGAATTTTTCTCTGAAAAAGATCGATTTTCAACTAAAAAGGAAAAAGTTACATTTCTATTTTATAAAAATTCATGTTAAACCAAAGAAAACGAATTTTCAACAAAGTAGTAAAATTTTCAACTTAAAAGATTCATTCTAAACGAAAAAAATTAATTTTGAATAAAGTTATTAAAACTTTACCCAAGTAGCTGAATTTTCAATTTTAAAAATGTTGAATTTGCAACAAAGCGATTAAATTTTCAATAAAAAGGTTGCATTTTTAACCAAATTGTTGGTTCAACTACATACATTCAGTTTTCAACTAAAAATATAATCGTCAACAGAAATCAAATGAAAAAAAGAAATAGAAATACAAGGTAAATAAATTATTCCATGTCAAATCATTTAAATAATTTCATCTATTGTTGTTAATTTAAATGAAATATCTACTTTTGATAAAATATTTGTTGAATAAAAATTTCAAAAACTTTCGGGATTTTTCTAAAATAAATTATTAAACTGAATTTTTTTTAAATAATCCATTTTTCGTAATTAGGGTGTCCGCTAACTTGATTTTCAAATTTTTTTAACTTTTCTCTAACGAATTTTTCATTTACCCTGACCATTATTATTTAATGCCAGAATCTAAATTTTGTAATACTATGAAGTAAATAAAAAAATTCACGACTTTTCCAAGATTTATTCTAAAATCCCTGACTTTTTCCTAATTGCTCTGACTTACGGTCACCCTGGTGGACAATTCTTGCATTTTTTCTACTTATAAGGCGACCTACAGTAAATAATCATTAATAAAAAATACAAATATATTTGAAATAATAAATATTAATTTATGACCGCAAGTATCTTAACGATTATTAACACTTTTTTAATATATTTAAACACATTAGTATTTTTAGTTAAATTTCTACTGTCAAAATAATGTTTTTCAAACGAACTTTCAATTTTTGTTCTGTTTTTGACCAATTACTTAAATAACGCATTACAAATAATCTGGGCACCAAAAAAAAATTATATAATAAAATTGTTGATACAATACGAGTAAAAAATACCAATTTGTATAAAAAAAGTATAAATTATAATAAAAATTAAGTGGAAGCCACAGAAGTTTCAAAATAACGGACAACTTCCGAATTTTCCTGCATCAATTTCAATTAATAAACAATTCCCGGATGTCCCGCTATTCCAACACAGTAGACACCCTGTTAAAGTAATCAAATAATTTAAAACTCATATGAGAAATTATTGTGATAAAATTTTATTTCTTCAGATTCCTGGAACAGATATTGTACTTGAAAAGGGAACACCGGTTTATGTATCATTCTATGGTCTCCATGAAGATCCCAGATTTTATAAAGATCCATTAAAATACGATCCAGACAGATTCAGTGAGGAAGGAAAGGGTGATATTGTCCCCGGTACTTACAAACCTTTTGGAATAGGTCCCAGAGCTTGCATAGGTTTGTATTTCAAAATCGTAATTCTTCAGGGTGGCGATTCGGCGGACGATTTTTAATTCCCGGTCATTTTCCAGACAAGTTTTTTAATTTTTCCGGTCAACTAAAAGTAACATATTCACATTTTCCGCTAAAAGGCAAACATTTATTTTAATTTATGAGATTCATTATCAACACAATATCCTACAAAAAATGAAATAGTTAAACTTTTAGTTGAAAAAGTTAATTTTGATTTTAAAAAACGGACCTGCAAGAAAATAGTACAATTTTCAACCTAACTGATGAATCTTCCACTGGGATAGTTAAATTTTAAAAAGATGACTTTTCTACTAAAACAATGAATCTTCAACTGAAATAGTTGAATTTTCAAGAAAAAAATAATTTTTACTAAAACAGATAAATTTTCAATCAAAACTGAAATAGTTAAATTTTAAGTTAAAGAAATTAATGTGCAATCAAACACAAAAATTTTCAACTGAAACTATGGAATATTCCTTTGGAAAAGTTAAATCTTCAGTTAAAAAAATTACTTTCCACAAAAAAATGAAGTTTCAAAAAAATAGTTACATTTTCAAACAAAGTGATGAGTTTTCAAATAAAATTATAAATTTTAAATGAATTTTTAACTAAAATGGTGAGTCTTTAACTAGAATAATTGAATTTTTGACCAGAAAGATCATTTTCAACCAAGAAGATTAATTTCTAACGAAAAATATGAATTTTTAATTAAAAAATATAATTTTTCAACCAAAAATTCAATAATTTAATTTTTAGTACAAACATTAATGTTTAACCAAAGAGTTGAATTTTTTATAAAATTAAGGAATATTTAATTCGAATAATAGTTACATTTTTACTTTAAAGAACAAAAAAATTTCCATGAAATAAGAAACAAATTTTCAACAAAATAGTTCAATTTTCGACATAAAAATTCCTTTTCACCCAAAGTTTACCACAGTTTAGCTTTCAACCAAAAGTAAATTTCTTCCGCCTAAAAGATGAATTTTCAACTAAAATGATGAATATTAAACTATGCTACTTAAATTTTTAACCAAAAAAAGCATTTTTAAACAAGAAGATTAACTTGCAAAGAAGAAAATAATTCTCTACAAAAAAAAATCGATTTTTAACAAAATATGTAGATTTCCAAACGAAAAATTTGAATTTTCCATTTGAAAGACAAATTTTTAACGCAATTGTTGTATTTTAAACAAAAACAATCAATTTTCAACCGAAAATGGACATTTAAATTTTCAGTTGGACGAATTAATTTTGAAATAAACTGATGAATTTTTAATAAAAATGCTAAATCTTTAACTGGAAAAGTTTAATTATATACCAAAAAGAGGGATTTTGAACCATCAAGATTAATTTTTTACAAAACCAGGCGAATTTTTCACAAAGTAAATACATTTTCAAACAACAAATTTAATTTCTGAATAAATAAAAAAAATCCAATAATAAAGTATAATTTAATTAGAGTAAACTGAGATAATCTGAGAAATCTGCGACTTTAGATAAAGTAGAAATCACCTTTCTAAACTGACAAAAATTATTAAAATAATTAAAACTTTAATTTTACTGCATATCAGAAGTAATTTCCCGGTCAATAAAGTTCCCGGTCATTTCCTGGTTAATAAAGTTCCCGGTCAAGTCGCCACCCTGTTCTTAAAAAGAAGATTTCTTAAATTGGCTATGCTTGATAATATTTACTTTTGTTCTGCAATTCATTATAAAAATATATTTTTTGAAATAAGGTAAAAATTAGATTTTCTATGTTTCGTCCCGGACTAATTCACCGGACTTATCAGTAAGGCTATAGAAATCAGCCCTGCCTTAAACAATTTAACTGTCATAAATTCCATTATAATACATATTTTCTAAAAAATGTTATGCTTGTTTGTCAATGTTGTAAATTTTGCAGTTTAAAATATAATGCATAAACTGCAAAATCCACAAACATGAAATGTTTGGAATATATGCATTATAATGCGAAAAATAAAACATCTAATTTTTATTTTATTAAAAAATGTATACATTTTTAGTTAATTTCATTAAAAAACACAAATATTATCGACCCTAATACCAATAAAAATTCTTCTTTAATATTATGATACTTGGGTCTATTAAAAACGAAATCTTTAAAAAACACTGCAGAGTTGGCATCTAACTAAAATCTTTATCCTATATTGTATTTATTTGTCATATTGATATCATTTATTAACTAGAATTTAATAATAATTAATTTTCAGGGGAGCGCGTTGGAATGCTGCAAGTCGCAGTGGGACTGGCGACAATACTTCGAGACTACGAAGTTGCTCTAAGCCCTTTGCATAAATATGAATTAGATCCACGAGCACTTTTTCTTCAAGTTTCATCAGATGGAGTCAAATTAGACTTCAAAAAAGTTTTCGATTAGGATAAATAAATTCTCCTACTATTTTAAAAATTAAGACATCAAAATTATGAACAACTACGAAATGAAATGCATTAATTCTTAGCACCTTAGCTGTATTATTGGCATGCCAAAAACCGAAGTGGATTTTTTTTATTTTGGATACATACTTCATTGACCAGACTAATAACAATTTGCATTTTATGTAAAAATGATAGTAGAATTAGATTAATTAAGACAATTTTTAAAGAATAGTCATTCGGTCTGAAAGATTCTGAAGCTGGGTTTAAATTTTTTTCTGAGAGAAGTTTAAAATATACATTATTTTTGAACTTCAGCAAGATACATTTTGAACATTTTAAACTTGAAATTACTCAAAGATTAAGGCCTTATAATTGGGACTTTAAGTTTTAAAAATGAAACTATTATTTTTTAATAATTCATACGTCACTGGAATAAATACTTTTTAAAAACAAAATTCATATAGGTGAAATATTAAATTGAATATAAAAACTCTTTAAATTCGTAAGATTTCAAGTCGAGATATATTGTATTACAGCTAAGTATTTGAGAACTTTCAACCAAATGGTCGAGTTTTTTCACACAAAAAATTAAGTTGCAACGAAATAGTTGAATTTTCGAGCAAAAAGGCGAATTTTTTAAAGGGCAGTTGAATCAACAAATTCAAAAGTTGAATTTTCAACTTGTAATTTAAATTTTCAACGAAAAATATAATTTCAAAACAAAAAAGATAAATTTTCAACTAAAAAATATGACGTTTCTTAAACAAAAACTGAATTTTCAACCAAATAATAAACTTTTCGAATAGAAACGATTACAACTTAACCAAAACTAGTTGCGTTTTCAACCAAACATTTGAATTTTTAATCAAAAAAGACAAATTTCCAACAAAAAAGTTAAATTTTCGAACAAAAATATAATTTTCTAACAAAATAATATAATTTTCAAAAAAATAATTAAATTATTTAACCAAACGGAAGAATTTATAGACGTAAAGAATTAAATTTCAACCTAATGTTCGAATTTTGAAAAAAAATTAACTTCAACCATGTTATTGAATATCCAAGCAAAAAAGAAGAATTTTTAACAAAACAGTCGAATTTTTCACATGAAAAGTCGAGCTTTCAACAAAAAAATATCATTTTCAATGAAGAAAGATTCACTTTCATACAAATATTAAAATTTTTCAATGAATAGTTAATTTTTCAAGCAAAAAGACGAACTGTTGAGAACTGTCGAATTTTCAATTAAAGAGATTATCAAATACTTTAATTTTCATGCCGAAAAGAGCATTTTTTATAAGAGACTTGTTTTCAAACAAGAAAGATGAATTTTTCACCAACTAATATGACTTTTCGACCACGAAAAAGGAACGCTTAATCGAAAAGGATAAATTGTCTATAATAAAATGGTATGTAACAAAATAATTAAATTTTCAACCCAATAGTCGAATTTTTAACAAAAAGGAATGAACTTTTACAAAACGCTTGAATTTTCAAACAAAAAGATTAAATTTCAACCAAATAGTTAAATTTTCAAGCAAAAAAGGCGATTTTTAAAAGGATAGTAGGTTTTTCAACAAAAAAGTTCATTTTCAACCATGAAGGATAAATTTACAATCAAATGTTCATATTTCAAATAAAATAGATTATACCTCAAGAAAAAACAGTTTCATTTTTAATCAAATAATTCAGACTTTCACTCAAAAAAAAAAGAGTTTCTAACAAAAATAGAATACGAAAATAGAACTAAATACTTGAATTCTGGTATAAAAAAGACAATATTTCTAGAAGACAATTAAATTTTGAACAAGAAAGTTTATTTTCAACCAAAAAAGATGAATTTTTAATCCACAAGAAAGAGTTTTATATCCAATAAAGATTGATTTTCAACGAAAAAGTTAAATTTTCGACCAAAAATATGACTTTTTACCGAAAAAATAAAATATTCAAACAAATTGTCGAATTTTTAATTTAAAAAAACTTTCAGCCAAAAATAGTTTGATTTTTTATTGAAATCTATTAATTTAATTCGAATTTAGGCGAAAAATTAAGAAAAAAGAGGAAATATCTTGAAAACAGGGAAAAAAGAATTCTTTAAGAAGGATATTGATTCACGATATTAGAAATTGTTCAATTTCAAACGATATGAATTTAAAAATTTCTACGTATAAAGGTAAATGGTACAATTTCTTCTAGTTTGGAATTTTAATTTCAAAAATTTTCACGGGGATTAAAATTGAATCTAAGTATAGCTAACTACGGTTAAAAATTCAACTGTTTTGTTGAAAATTAGTTTTCTGTTTTTTTATTTCTAATTAATATTTTTTGGTTGAAATTTATCAATTATTACACTTTTAGTTGAGAATTCATATTTTTTCGTTGAAAATTAATTTTTTCCATTGGAAAATTAACTACGACATTTTTGGTTGCCAATAGATGTTTTTCAGTTAAAAATTTATATATTTTGTTTAAAATTTGTCTTTTTTAGTGAAAAATTAATCTTCTTGTTTAAAAATTGATCTCTTCAGTTTTGAATTGCACTATTTTGTTGAAGATTGAAAAACCTTATTGAAAATACATCTTTTTGGTTGAAATTTCTTCTACTACATTTTCATAGAGAATTCATTTTTTTGAATAAAAAATTTTCAGTTATTTGAAAATTAACTTTTTTGTTGGAAATTGGCCTTTTGACTTGAAACTTAACACTCTGGTTGAAATTAACTATTCTTTGTTTACAATAGAAATATTTTTTAGTTGAAACATCCACTATTGCATTTTTTGTTAAGAAGCCGTCTTTTTTTCGTTCAAAATTATTGTTTCAATTGGTAAAAAATTACCTTCGTGGTGGAAAATGCAGCTCTTTGGTTTTAAATGGACCTTCATATTTTGTGGTTGAAATCTCAACTATTACCTTTTTCATTAAGAGTTCATCATGTTTGGTTAAAAGTTAAACTACTTTGTTAAAAACGCTTTTTTTGTTCTTGAAGATTCATCAGTTTAATTTAAAATTCATCTCTTTCATTGAAAAATGAACTATTTTGTCAATATTTTTTTCTAGTAATGCATACACTTTTTTGAATGAAAATTTAAACATTCCATTTTTGATCACAAATTTATATTGTTTATATAAAGATTCAACTTTTTGATGGGATATTTCTTCTTCTCATTTGAAAATTCAACGTATACCAAAAAATCTTTTGTTGGACCGGAAATAATATTGTAAATCTCCTGGAAGTCGTAGATTGAAAATTTTCTAAAACATTCCTTGTTTTAGAAAATTGTGTTTCATGTACACAAAATGATATGAATAAAAATAATAATTTTTTTAATTAAATTATTATATTTCCTTTTACAAAGGTATTAAAAATTATTCACTACCAAAAGTAGGCATATTTTCTCAAACTTTGAAGAAATTGAAAATGCAGGTCAACATTAAGACCTTAATTGTTATAAACAGTAGGACAATTAAAGAAAGTAAAGGAATAAAAATCACATATATACTAAAATCCAGCGAGTCCTTGCATTTTAATCTATCAATCTTAAATTATATTCTTCTCACTAGTGTTTCAAACAAAGGACAAATTTATAAAAATGCAAAGATCTTGCGAATGGAATTAATACCTTCAAAAATTATATTTTGTCCACAAAAAAAAACCAGCGAAGTAAAATTTTACATAAAACTAATACCATCTCTGATGAGAAAGTAAAAAATATCATTTATGTACAAACTTATAGATAGACTAAACTAACTGAAATTATAATTTAGGTTCATCTGTTCTCAGAAGCAAAATAGTGCAAGGTACTTGTTATCAATAATCACATCTCTTTATAAAAATGCGCCGATTAAAATTCCAATCCTCCGCACACATATATATACAGAAAAAAGTACATCACAGGTTCATATTTACCATGGTGAGATCGAGTTAAAATTACTTAGGAAGAAGAGCCAAATACTTTTTGAACTCTGGTAGAACATTCTCTCGCGGATTGAGAGGTGTTTCAGTCGTGAGAAGATTGTGAAGAAACTGAGGTTGGAAACATAAAATTCCTTTGCTTGCCATTCTAGCCCAATCCACCGCCTGTTCTCTCGACTTTATTTGAATGAAGCAGTGCGTTATTTTCTTTCCAGAAGTGTTTGGGTCGTAAGACGTTCTGAAAATGAAATTTCATAACATTCAAGTATTAAAAATGAACTTTAATGTTTATTTAGAATTTTATTATTTAGTTTATAAAAATTGCTATTTACTTTTCGCAGACTTATTCTTTTTTTTCAACTTAAATGTAAATCGAGTAAATAGAACTCATTAAGAAAATGTAATTGTTAGTTCAAAATTAATTTTTTATTTACAAATTTGATTATTTGGTTAAAAATTTGATTATTTTATTAAGAATTTAAATTTAACTTTCAAATTAAATTCAATTAAAATTTCTAAAAAGTCAATTAAAAAGTCATACTTTTTGGTTGATATTTCAACTGTTTTTTTTTAATTCGTCATTTTGAATTCAAATTACATTAATTTGATTGCACTTTTTTTATTTTGCACTTTTTTCACTATTTTGTTGAAAATTCGTTAGATTAAGTTAAAAATTAATTTTTGTAGTTAAAAGGTCATCTTTTTGGTTTAAAATTTTATTGGCGAGCTTTTAAAAATATCCTTTTAACACAATATTTACTTGACTTTTGAATAATTTTTCGTGGAAAAAGTCCATATTCGAAAAAAATGTTAGTTATCTATTTCTGCACTGCAACCCTTCTCATATTATAAAACAAATAGTTGAATTTTCATACAAGAAAAATAATTACCTACAAAAAAGATGATTAAAAAAAATTGTGTAAATTCTTGACCAAACATTTCACTTTTTAAACTAAAAAATATCAATTTCCAACCACAAATAGAATAGCTGAATTTTCATTTAAAAAATGCAATTGTCAATAATGAAAGACTTACAATTAAAAAACAGACTTCCAAACTACCTCACTTTTCCACTTATTAGAGAAAAAACAACTAAAAAAGAGGGAGAAGAAAAAAAGTCAACCAAAAACAACCTCTCATTTTTTCCTTGATTCGTTTTAATATGTAACGTTTTCTTAATAATATTATAGTAGTTTATTTAATTGAGTCCAAATAAATTTACCTTAATTTCTTGAAAGAAATCTTTTTATTTAAAGTTTTGTGAAAATAATGTATTAAATATTAGTAATTTTAGAAATAAATAAATTAAAAAATGTTGAATTGTTTTTTTTTTCCTGTTTGGAGAATGTAATAATATATATATATAATATATATTATATATATTATATATTATATATGTAATATATAATATAATAATAATTTAAACCCTTTCGAATTCCTAACTTTCCAAGTTGAATGATTCCATTTTCAAGAAGATAGATGAATTTTTAACTGAAAAACATCAGTTTTAAACAAAAAATGAAATTTCAAAATTTTCAACTAAAAAATTAATTTTCCACACAAAAAAAATGTTAACCAAAGTGATCCATTTCAATATAATATGATAAATATTCAAATAAAACATATTACTTTTAAAACAAAAAGCTGAATTTTTGTCAAAAGAATTTAACAGTCAACCAGAAAAAAAAATTAATTTTCAGCTAAAATTATGAATATTTAATTGGATTACTTAAATTTTCAATCAAAAAGATTAATTTTCTAGCATTAATACTAAATATTAAACAAGAAGATTAATTTTATACGAAAAAAAAGATTCTTTGACAAAATAAATGAATTTTCAACTAAGAAAGACAATTTTTCAACCAAATCGTTGGACTTTAGTTAAAAGATCAATTTTTAACAAAACTGATGAATTTTCAAATAAAATGATGAATCTTCAACTGGAACAATTGAATTTTAAACAAAAATGATAATTTTTCACTAACATGATGAATCTTCAACTGAAATAGTTAAATATTAAACCACAAAGATGGATTTTCCACCTGGAAGATTACTTTTTACCAAAAAGATGAATTTTTAAATAAAATGATGAAATATTCAATTGGAACAGTTACATTTTCTATTGAAATGATAAATCTTTAACTGGAATGGTTCAATTTTTAACAAACAAAATATGATTTTTGAGCTACAAAGATGAATCTTCAACTGTAATAGTTCAATATTAAAACCGAAAAGATAAATTTTGAACTAAAATAATGGAATATTCTATTGGAGTAGTTACATTTTCAGGTTTAAGATAACAGGTTAAAAAAAATCAATTATGAATGCTCAACCAAAAAATTAATTTTTAATAAAAGAGTTTAGTTTTCAATCAAGTTAGCAAATCTGTGTTAAAAATGTATTCTCAACGAAAAATGTAGTAGTTAATATTACAAACAAAAAAGATTTTTCCTCAAAAACAAATAAATTCAATCAAAAGGACTTCGACCCAGAGAAAAAATAGCAAAAACTTGAATTTTTAAGCAAACAGATGATTTGCACAAACCATAAGATCAATTTTATACCATTAAAGAATAAATGTTCAAAGAAATACATCAATTATGAACAAGAAACTTAATTGTCAACTAAAAACGATAAATTTACAAAAAACAAAACGAATAGTTAAATTTTCAGATAAAAAAAGTAAATTCAAACAAAAAAAAAGAATTTTGAACAATATTGTTAAATAGTCATCTAAAGCTACTTTTAAAAATAAAAAATAATTGTTATTCAAATTTAGATCACAATTTTTAAAAAAACTAAGCACGCTTTCAACAAAAATTCGCTGATTTACAAAAAAAAATCCATGATATTTCCAGGTTTTTCCAGGCATATAAAAAAATTCCCAAGCAATTCCACATTTTCCAGGTTTTCCAGGTTTTCCAGGTTTTCCAGGTACGGTAGATTGGTTTAAAATCCTACACAAGTTTTGAAGAATGTTTTTTTACAAACCTTGCTTGAACTACAGTTCCATTTCCAGCGACTATGAGCCTTTCAAAGGAGTCGTATTTTTCCTCCGGAACCATGAGCAAAGCCACCATTCCTTCGAAGGCACCTCCCGGTTCTTTCGACAATTTCACCCTCCATCGATGAGCAGCAGAGGCAATCGCTTTTTCCGTCTCATTTGTTAAGGGTCCTAATGATTTTACGCTCAGAGGATTGCCCCATTCGTATTTTTCTTCCTGAAAAAACGAAAAAGTTTTCACTGAAATTAACTGGCAGGCCTCGGACTTACTTTAGAGATATATAATAGTGTAAATAGTGTCAACAATTTTTTAAACTACTGCCAAAAGAGTTTCATAATATTTTTCAAAAGAACTGCAATATTTAAAAAAATGTTATTCTATGGTTTTTCTCAGTTGTTCATTTAAATTCAAACTAAATTAATATATTTTGTAGAAATTTATTATCGAGGGTCAATATAATCCCCCAGCGATTATTAAATATATAACTCAATACAAAAATTGAAATATTTTTGGTTGAAGGTTCATTCTTTTCGGTTGAAAAGTCTACTAATAAATTTTTTGTTAAGAATTCATCTGTTTTCGTTATAAATGTTGATTTATATGGTTAAAATTTTATTAATTTTGTTGAGAGTTCAATGATATGATTGCAATTTATTCTTTTCTTGACTAAAATTTACTTATTTGAAAATTTTGATTAACGTGCATCTTTTTTGTGTGAACATTTATCACTTTCTCCAGAGACTTTATATTTTTTATTTAAAAATGTAACTATCTGGTTAAAAATAAATCTGTTCCGGCTGAAAATGAACTTTTTTGCTAAATATGTACTTTGTTGCAAACTCGTATTTTCTTGCACAAAATTAATCAATTTTGGTTTAAAATTCAATTATTTGGTTACAAGTTTATGTGCTTTATTGAGGCTTTATATTTTCTTGACAAAATTAGGCTTCTGGGTTCTAAAATCATCTTTTAGAATAAAAATTTAACTAGTTTGTTTACACACTCAACTCTTTTGTTCAGAGCTCATATTTTTGTTTGAAAATTCAACATGTTTGATGAAACTTTTTTTTCATTATTGACTGAACAATTTATCATGCTTAAGAATTGGTTCTTTTGATTTGAAAACTAATTTCTTTTTGTAGAAAGCTAATCTTTTTTTTGTTGATAAGAATGCAACTTTTTTATGAAGATTACACTTTTTGGGTTGAAAAAGAAATTTTTTGTTAAATAATAAAGTATTTTGTAAAAAAAATTCGTAGTTTTGACACCATAGTTCAACAATTTGTTAGAAAAGGTCACTATTGGGTTAAAAATTCGTTGGGGTTTGTTAAAAATATGTCTTTTTTCAATAGATAATCTTTTTTTTTTTGTTCAAAATCAAGTATTTTGTAATAAATTCGTCTTTTTTGGTTAATTCCAACTGTTTTTTATTTTAAATGTAAATATTTTTTCGTCGATATATCAAGTATTAAATGTTTTATTGAAAATCAGTGTTTTTAGGTAGTAAAAATTCAACTCCTTAATTGAAAGTTGAAAAAATTTCTTAAAATATCATTTTTTCGGTTGAAGATTCATTTTTTTAAACCGAAAATTTAACAATTTTCTTGCAAATTTATCGGATTGGTTGTAATTTAATTTTTGGTTAAAAACTCATATTGTAGGGTTGAAAATTCAACAATTTGATATAAAATTTAACTATTTGGTACAAAATTAAATCATTTTGTTGAGATTCGTTAATTTTGATTAAAAAATAATTCTTCTCAATGACAATCTATTACTTCATTTTTTTCAAAAATTATCCTTTTTTTAAACTAATAATGTAGATAAACATTTTGAAAAACAAAAAAATATAAACTAAAAATTAATCAAAGAAATTTTGGACTAACATCAAATCCATTGTTCAAACTATTTAGTTTGTAGTAAAATGTTATGTAGATTGTTCAAAATTACTCTTTTTGGTAGAAAATTAATTTTCTTGGTGAAAAATTCTACTATTTAGTTTCAAATTAATGTATTTTGTTAAAAATTTGTCTGATGTTAGAAAATTCTTCGACATGGTTTAAAATTCGACTAATCGATTAAAAATTTATGACAATTCATCTTTTTCGGTAGAAAAATAATCTTTTAGGTTGAAAATTCTTCTTTTTGGCTTGAAAAATAAAAATTTTGGATGCAGCTTTTTCATTATTCATTGCATTTTTTTTTTTTAGAAAGATTAACTTTTTTGTTTTCAAATACAAATATTTGGATAGAAATTGATCTGTTTTGGTTGAGGAGTAAACTATTTTTTGAGAAAAGTTGTCCTTTTTGGTTGAGTTGGACCGTTTTTGATTTAAAATGAAATTTTTTTTGTTGACACTTCTTTTTTATTGAAAATTCCAATCCTTGGTTGAAAGTTGAACTACTTTGTTCAAAATTCATTTTTTAATTAATGATTCATCTCTTTGATTTAAAATTACTTTTTTTTATTTACTTGGTTAAATGTTGAACTATTTTCATGAAAATGAATGCTTTGTTGTTAAAGATTCATCATTTTAGTTGAAATTTGATTAGTTCAAAATTGATATTTCATAAAAACAATAATTGCGAATTGCGACTTACGTCCAGGAAGGTTTGTTCATCAGCACTGTCCTTAATGTAAGTACAGTGCAAAATCCACTTCCCAGATGCTATGCTCCCCAAAGTTTTCTCGTTTCTTGCGGGTTTAATGCAAAGTAAATGCGTCGCAGTCGAATCAAAAGTATTTTCCATTGAAACTTCACCTCCAAGAGCCTTTATCAACTTTTCATAGGGCTCTTTGTCCTGAAAATGTGTTGATATTAGATGAGTTTCTTGAAAATTTCTGTAAAACTCAATACAGAGATTAAAAGTAAGAAATTGATACAAACTTTTATTCCTGAGAGCATGAATTTTCGTACTGGTGCTGCAGCAACGGTTGATGTTTCAACGCCTGTGTCTTCCTCAACTTTGTCTTCTGATTCTTTACTATCAGGTTCTTCTTCAGTCTGAAACACAGAGAATTTAAGAAACAGAAATATAAATTACGTAAAGTACTTGTAGAAAAATCATCTCTTTAGGCAAAGTTCCAGTAACACCTAAAACTTCTCTGATCAAAAAATAAAATTTAAATCCGTGTTGACATACATACTAAAGAGTAATTTTCCAGTGAAAAAGATTAATTTTTTAGAAGAGAATTAAATTCCCAATGCGAAAGTTGAATTTTCAACCAAAAAAGATGAACTTCACTAAATGCTTGAATTTTAAACAAAATAATTTAACTTTTAACAAAATAGGTAAATTTATCAACAAATAGCTGAAATTGTAATCTTTAAAGATGAATTTTCAACCAATAAAATTAATTATCTATCAAAAGACAATTTTTCAACAAAATATATGGATTTTCCACCAAAAAGTTTAACTTTTCAACGCAAAAAATAAATTTTCATCCAAAAATGGAGCAGTTAAATTAGCAGTTAAAACAAATAATTTTCAACAAAAGAAAACAAAAAACGAATTATCAGCCAGTGTAATTCAACAAACAAGACTAATTTTCTACCCAAATAAGTGATTTTTTAACAAAATATTTTAGTCTTCAAGGTTAACAGTCGAATGTTTTAGAAAACAGTAGACTTTTAAAGCGAAAAGGAGAATTGTCAACCGGAGAGTCAATTTTCAATCAATAAATACAAATTTTCAACTAAGAAAGATCAACTTTCAACCAAAAATAAAATCATTAAAGTTTTAGTATGAATAAAACAAAAAAAGACTAGTTTTGAACGAAATACGTGCTTTTTCTACAAAATAGTTACATTTCCAAAAAAATAGTTTAGTTTAGTTTTAGTTTAGTTTAATTTTCTACTAAAAAAAATGCATTTTTAAAAAAGTAGTTCTAGAAACCAATTTATTCATTTCGCTGAAAATTTGATTTTTTGGACAAAAATACAACTTTTTGTCTAAAAATTAACTTTTTTCTTGAAAATTTATATTTTTGGGATGCAAATTAAATTTCTTTCGTAGAAAATTCAACAATATAACAATTTTTTTGATTAAAAAGTACTTTTTAAAATGATAATTCAACTGCTTGGTTAAAAAAAGATTTTTTTATTGAGAGTTCCTCTACTTCAGTAGAGCATGAATCGTATTGATTAAAAATTCATGATTTTAGTTGAAAATTATATTATTCGTTTGAAAGTTCAAATGTTTTGTAGAAAGCTCGTCATATTAGCTCGAAAATTCAGAAATTTCGATGACTTTTTTTCTTCTTTGTTTACTGAAAAAACTGTTAAAAATGCAACTGTTTGGTTAAACCCAAATGTGTTTTGGTCGAGGATTCAACTATTGTTCTGAAAATTGCTATTTTTTCGTATACTTAAAATGTTTTGGATTCAAAACGAAACTATTTTCTTGTTTGAAATATTAGCTATTACAGTTTTTGTTGATAATTGATGCTGTTTGGTTAAAAATACAACTGCTTTGTGGAAAATTACTTTTTTATGGAAGATAGTATTTTTATTGAAAATGCAAAATGATCTTTTTCGTTGATAATTCAATTTTTCGGGTTGAAAATTTAATAGCTTTACAGTGAACTCGTATTTTTGTCTCGAACATGAAAAAAAATGGATAGAAAATTAAACTCTTCCGTTCAAAGCTTTAATACTTTCTTAAAAATTCATTTTTTGGTTGAAAATTCATTATTTTAAATGAAAATTCATTTCTTTGGTTGAAAATAGAACTACTTTCCCAGAAAATTCATTTTTGTTAAAATCTAATTTTTGTAATGTATATTTATCTAATTGGTAGACATAAAAAAAGTTTTGCAGAAAATTGTTTTTTTGTATTAAAATTTTTTTTTTCAAATGGAAACTTAAACATCCATTTTTCACTCAAAATCAATCTTTTTTAGTTTAAAAAATCAACTATTTGGTTAAAAACGTATGCAACTTGTTGAAAATTCCTCTTTTTTAGTAGACAATTAATCTTCTTGGTTAAAATTTCAAAATTTTGGAATAAATTTTTTTTCTTTATTAACTGTAAAATCTTTCTTAGTGGAAAATTCAACTCTTGTTTAAAATGCAACTATTTAGTGAAAAATAAATCCTTTTTTAATTTGAGGATTTAGCTATTACGCTGAAAATTCTTTTTTTCTTATTTCAACTAATTTGAATTTAAAATTTGAAAGATTTCCTAGTTGAAATATCAGCTATTATATTTTTTTGATGAGAATTGAAAAATTGAAAAAAAATATAGTCCGCAAAAATTATTTAAGATATGGGGACCGTTACTAAGGTTCAAAATTGTTAAAAAACTTTACTTAAATGTACGAACCATATTTAAATAATTAACTGACCTGAGATTTTTCTTGAGGCGCTTCTGGATATTGCCAGCCGACTGTGAAAGGCTGTGATTCCTTTCCCAAACCTGCAAAACATTAATTTCCATTTTAAAAAAATGATTTCAAAAATAATCTCTTATATATGTGAATTATTAATATCTGCTTACATTTGTCTGTTTCCGGTTCAAACTGGTATTTTTTCGCACTTTCTGCCGATAGTGAAAACCTTTTTTCTGCTGTACTAGTCGAGGCCCGCAAAGCTTTTTGTAATGTAACTAATTGCCTGGAAATAAAGAAAAAGTTATATTAATAAGAAAGTATAAAGACAGTGTGTAAAGTTAAAAAGAAAAATTCTAGAATAATGCATTTGAAACTTACATATCGATTTGATTAACTTTTGAAGGACTATTTTCATCAGCATATGACAATTTTCTATTAGTCGGTGTGTCATCAGATTCAAAAACAGAATTTTCTTTTTCTGTAGTTTTTGATCTACTTTCATCTCGAGATGTGTTCGCATCATCTGCGTCCTCCTGCATAAATAATTAAATTATAGAGGTGCTTCAAGTGTGTAAAGAACGAAAACGACAAGACATATTTTATAAATTATACCCCGTCCAATGGTTCCTTTAATTTCTCCCACATTTGCCTCCTGAGTTCTGAAAATGGCTGAAAATAAAATGCGTTGTTTTACAAGGATGAACGCTTTTAAATTATAAATCATAAGATTCTTTCGATTTGCAATAATTATATTGATTCTTACATGCTTTGTACATATACTCTTGTTTATTTTTTAATTAGGCCTTAAAAATTAAATAATTTTGAATCTGCATGTGCTTAAAATTGTACAGTGATACATTCAAAGAATTCAATATTATATCATTAAAATTTTTTTAATTTTCGAAATATAAAATTTTTTTATACAAGCCATTAAATAAAATAAAACAAAATTAAAAAAAATTTTAACTTTTGCCTGAGCGGTTTTTTACTTTCCTTGACAATTAATATCCAAAGCTCAGAATCTTAATTTTACAACTTTGAAGTCGAATTTTTTATCAACCGTATACAAATTTTTTATCCTTGAATGTTATTTATTTTTATTTAAATTGCCTGATTTTTACAAGATTTTTTCAAATTCCCTGACTTTTCCCTGACCCATAAAATCCCCTGACTGTTCCCTGATTTTTAGGTTTTTTTATGAATTATAAGGCCATTCTCTAATTTTTTTCGCATTTTTTTTTTTTGCTTAAAATTGTACAGTAATACATTCAAAGAATTCAATATTGTATCATTAAAATTTTTTAAACTTTCGAAATATTAAATTTTTTATTCAAGCCATTAAAATAAAACAAAATTTAAATCGTCAAGCTTAATTATAAATTATCAAGACTTAGGATTTGAAATAAAATTGTAAAAATAATAAGGTATTCTGTAAAATAACGTCTTAATTTAAAGTTGTTAAATTTCAATTGCTTTTGAATTCGAATTATTATTCACTTTTTAAAGTTTCAATCTAAAATTATTTTACTTAAAAGGTATCAACAGAAAATTCTTTAATTATTTATAATTTCAAGTGGAAATTAAAATTTTTGAAGAATTATAATTTGAAGTTATTCACTTTTAAAAGTTACAGCTTAAACGCGTTGACTTTACTTTAAATTGTAAATTTTCTACAGCATTTGAAGCCATTCAACCCTGAAAAAATTAAAAGTGATCATTCATATCTTAGTATTATAAAATTAAAAAAAAAATTGCAATTATTATCAATAGTGACGTCCGCC
Source organism: Druon quercuslanigerum (assembly GCA_010014905.2). NCBI lineage: Eukaryota > Metazoa > Arthropoda > Insecta > Hymenoptera > Cynipidae > Druon > Druon quercuslanigerum. Next base: position 2,872 of record JAAAKG020011506.1, on the reverse strand, counting down.
CGAGGTCTCAATTTATTACAAATACAACGCTAAAAAGTGTCGTCTTTGAAAAAAAGTATAATTAATTTGGAATAGATAGATATGCAGCTTGGTTATCCGTATCATAAAAATGTTTCAAAAAGTTTACAGAAATGTTAATTGGAAATACAGAGAAATAATAAAAGATTGATTACGTAATTTGATTAAATTATGTTAATAAATTTTAGGTTCAGAATGGTAAAAATTCGCTGGATTTCCAATTTCGATTCCTGGGCATTGACAATTTTTTTCTTGTGCATTTTTGACACCAAAAAGTTGTCAAGCATCCGAAGAAATCTTTCAAATTACACAGGTTTTTAAGAATCTGTCCCTAAAATTGTTTTTCAATTGAAAAAACTTTTTGTCCTCAAGCAATATAAAACAAAATTGAAACTCAAGAAACTTTAAAAACTTTGGAAACAAAAAAAAAACGGTTTCAATATAACGGGTAACGAAGGTCCATATCTATCGATTCCAAATTAGGAATAATTTTTGGGGATCCCAATACGCTACTTTTTCGCATTGTATCAACTTCGAATTCCAGATTATTTTTATTGTCGACCCCCCGTAACTTACAGTGCTCGGTGCTCTTCTTTTTGCCGGAGGAGGATCGTTTTCTCTTAAATCAGGAAAACTGTCGGCCCACTTAAGCCAGGCTTTTCTCGTATCTGGCGATGGGTTGTCCTTAAACATTATTCCGTAAGGTGTTTCGGGCGTGTTAATATGGAACGGCGACTGAGGTGTTTTATTCATGATGGCGCTGAGCCGTTTGTTCACTAACGGCGTTTGCGTTCCCGGCGTTTCCTGTTGCTAAAAAAAAGTATTTAATATTAATCTCAACTTCAAAATTGACCGAGAAGGTACATAAACAGGGTGGCCTCTTTTATCAAAAAATAAAAATAACCAATATTTTCCAAGTCAATTCACGGCATCGAAGATTTCTCCCGATGATAAAAAAAAATGCGATACAATAATGGCAGGGTTGAAAACCTTCATTTTCAAAACTTCCTAATTTTTCCCCGATTTTTTTTTGCCAATTTTTTATTTATCCTGAACATTATTACTAAAAGTAAATAATTTTCTTCTTGTAACTGTTTTAACGTAAAATCTTTTATAAACGGATTTAAACTATTTCAAATTAAAACTTCCAAATTCATTTTTTATTTTCGACCAAAAATATTTCTTATACTTATACTTTTTCTAAATCGTTTAATTTTCAACAAAATAATTAAGTTTTTGGCGAAATAGTTGAATCTTCAACAACAAGCAAAATGGATTTTCAACAAAATGGTCCTATTTTTAATTGAAAAAAGATTAAACTTCAAACAAAAACAGTTGCATTGTCAACCAAAATCTTACATTTTCAAGCCAAAAAGACAATTTAAAAATAAATAGTTGAATTTTCAAATCAAAAAGTTTAATTTTCAACCTAAAAAGATGAATTCTTAAGAAACATGCAATAGTTGATGTATCAACCAAAAAGGTAAAATCTCTACTGAACGAGAAGATTCTAAAAACCGAAAAGATCAATTTTCAACCACAAATAAATAACTTTTTCAGCAAAAAAAAAATTTCAAGAAAGTAGGTAAATTTTCAACAAAAATAGATGAATTTTGAAAACCACAAAAATAACTTTTGGCCCAAAAATGCTAAACTCTAATCATCACCAAAAAAAAATATTATTTAAAAAAATTATAATTTTCAACAAAGTGGTTACATTTTTAGCCAGACATGAACGTTCAACTAAAATTATTAATATTCCAGCCAAAATGACGAATTTTCAACAAATATTTTTCAGTCAGAAATGAAAAACACTCCTATACAAATTGTTGAACTTGTCAGCCAAAAAACAAATTTTTTGTAGAATAGATGAATTTTCAAGCCAAAAATATGATTTTTCACCAAAATAATATGAGTTTTCAACTAAAAAAATGTCAATTTGCAATCAAAATAAATAAGATATATTTTCAGATTAAAAAATTAATTTTAAATCAAAATATAAAGAATTTTTAACAAAACAGTTAGATTTTCCGCACCAAAAATTAACCTTCAACCAAAAAAAATTAATTTTGAACAAAGTAATTCAACATTTATACAAGCAGTTGAATTTTCAATTACAAAAGACCAATTTTTAACCAAGCAGTTCAACTTTCAACCAAATAGATACATTTTTAACGAAAATTAAGAATCTTTAACCGAATAATTAAATTTTCCGTTAAAAAAAGAAATATCACCCAAAGAGATGCATTTTCCACTAAAATTATGAATCTTCAACAACAAAATTATTTTTTTCCAAAGTGGTTAAATCCTTAACCAACTAATCTGTTAAACAGTTGCAGTTTTATCTAAAACGAATTAGATTTCTACTAAAACACATCAAAATTTTAAACCAAAATGTCAAATTTTCGAAAATATAGTTGAGTTTTCAACCATGAAAGATTGCACTTAAATTTTCAACACCAAAATATGAAATTTTCAACTAAAAGATTGTTTTCTACCAAAATAGTTAAACTTTACAGCAAAAAGTCGCATTTTCAACAAAACAATTGAAATTTTTACTAAGAAGCATGACTCTCAACAATATTATTGAATTTTCGATTAAATACAAAAATATACACAGACAGATAAAACAACTTTAAAAAAGAAATATAAATACCGGTTTTTCACTTTCCCTGATAATTGATATTCAAAGCTCAGAATCTTAATTTTACAGAATTTTTGAAGTCGAATTTTTTAGCAACCGAATGAAACAATTTCAAATTAACAGTTAAATACTACAAAGGGCCTAGGGGGGTAAGCATGCAAAAGTTGCCCCCGCACGTATCAAGTTCATATTACCACTATAGATGGACAT
>JAAAKG020011495.1:0-20981 GCA_010014905.2 Druon quercuslanigerum | reverse complement strand
CATTCATATCACCTCGTTTAATTTGATAAAAAAAAATATGTTTTCGTGATTTAAAAAAAATGTGCAAAATTTCAAATATGTAAAAAATTAGACAGAAAGAACTATTTATGACTATTTTTTATTTTGAGGAAAAAAATAGTTTTTGGTGCCAATTTTTCTTTGAAAATTGTGCCATTTTTGCAATTTTTTTATCTGTTACAATTCTTTTTATTTCATGTTATCCAGGTCATTGCAGTCTTTCAAAACATAATAAAGTTATTACATTTTTTCGAAAGAGAAATTTCATTTATGATGCTAACTGTTTACCTTAAATTTTTAGGAATAATAAACACTGATAAATAATAAAACATTAACACTTTGCGATTAAGTATTTTTTGCTTTTCAGAAGAAAAAAATTATTTCTGATTTTTTTAAAAAGACTAGCCTTGTTGCAAAAAATCGAAAAAACTTTAATATTTTTTATTCATTCTCTGGTTTTTTCATCGACTTCGAAATCCTTTAAACAAATTGGACTAATGAAACATGAAAAATCTTTAAAATCATAAACAAACTCAAAGGCAAGCTTTTGAAATAAAATACAAAAATAATTTTTGTTTTTTTAAAACAAAAAATACCATTTGTAAAATGTATACTACGTAGACCACATTAGTGTCTATAATTCCTTATATTTAGGGAAAAATTGTGGTTATTGCGAAATATATTTTTTTTTCAATTGGAATAACTTAAATATTTTTTGTTATTTTTTCATTTTGTTGTGCTTTTAAGAAAGTGAAAAATTGACAAATGGTAAAAAGAATAACTAAATATACAAAAGATATCCAAAAATAAAGCTTTAAAAAAAAATTTCCTGAAAAACATTAAAATATGAATTGAAAGATTTGTGTTAATTATACCATAACAAGATCTCTTATGCTTAAAAATTTCAGGAAACAAAAGGTGTGGTTTAAACGAAAACTTTTTTTTTCCAAACACTGCAATAACTTAACGATTTTTTATTATTTTGTCGTTCTTACAAAAGACTAAATTCTGCAAACGGATTAAAAATAATTTTTTTGCCAAAAAATAAAAAATAGAAAGTTGATTTTAAGTGGACTGTATTAGCATTTATGATTTTCAAAAATTTTAGGAAGAAGAATGTGATGTTTTTGAGAAAAAATTGTTCTTTTTTGTCATACTTGAAATAATTTTACAATTTTTATTATGTTTAAATTTTATGTGGTTTTAAACGATTCAAACAAATCTGGAAAAAAGCCGAGCAAGAAAAGTTTTAAAAGTTACAAAAAGGAAAAAATTTAAAAAAAAATCAAAAATAATTTGTATCTCCCGAAAAGAAGCACTGAATGAAAAATGTGTGTAATTATAAAATTAAAATTACCAAATATGTAAAAAAGTAATAAAATTTATAATAAGGTACAAACTGCTATAATAAAAATTTTGTATAACTTTTTATAATTATTTTTTACTTTGTTGTAAGGATCTACAAGGTATTACAAAATACTTCTGAATTTTACATTTTTTTAATTTACTATTTTTATTTTAATTTATTGACCATTTTTTTATTGTACCACAAATTATCTTGCACATACAGGTAACTTCTTGTAGAAATGTAAAAAATTTAAATAAAAAAATATAAAATTGTTAAGAAAAAATTTAGAATCGGCATCAATGTGTTCCTTTATGCTCAACTCTCAATTTTTGTATGATATGTCATATATAAGTTTGTACAAAAAAAAACTACAATTTAAAAAAAATATTAAACTTTTACCAAGAAATTTTACTATTATAATAAATAAAATTAAACTTAAGCTTGATAATTGAAAAATTAACATTAAATTATTTTGCAGGCTGATTTTGAATTTGTTTAAATTTAACCCAGGTATAGATTTCAGCGTCAAAAATATACAATTTTTAATTTAAATGCCTCAGTATTTAAAAAAATGTAAACGTTCTATTAAAACTTTGTAAACTATTCTAAATTTTTAAATAATTTGAAATTAATACACTATTTAAAATAAAAAGAATTCAAATTAATAAAGAATTTATAAAATTATAGTAGTACAATGTATAGAACGTAGACCACATTAGTTTTTATGATTCCTTAAAGTTATGGAAAATTTGTGGTTATTGCAAAATATTTAGTTTTCTTTCTTTTAATTGGAATAACTCAAACATTTTTTATTTTTTTATTTTTTTGTGTTTTAAAAAAAGTAAAAAAATTGTTGTTACAAAAGATTAAATTTGGAAAAAGAATCAAAAATAATTTTTTTGCAAAAAAACTACAAATAGAACATTTATTTTAAGTAGACTGAATTAGTATTTATAATTTGCAAAAATTTTTGGAAGAAGAATATGGGGGTTTTGAGAAAAATTGTTATTCTTTGTGTCATACTTAAAATAATTTTACTATTTTTATTATGTTTATATTTTAGGTGGTTTTAAAAGAGTTAAACAAAGCTGGAAAAAGCAAAGAAAGAAATGTTTTAACAGTTACAAAAAGGACAACATTTTGGAAAAAATCAAAAACAATTTTTATCTCTCGAAAAAAAGCAGTGAATGAAAAATGTATGTTAATCATAAAATTAATATTAACAAATATGTATAAAAATTTTAGGAAAAGAAATGTACATTTTTAAAGTGTATCCCCAATTTTTTCAAAATCTTTGTAAACCATACCATTTTTTATGATTTGAAAAGCGTGAAAATAAAATTGACAAACTGAAACAAGAAAAACTTTAAAATATCAAAAATAGAAGGAGGGAAAAGATTCTGAAAATAATCAAAAATAATTCTGTTCTTTAGAACCTTATGCATATTTTTTTTGAATTTCTGTTTTTTTTTTTTGAAAAAGTGCAAAAAACTGGATAAATTGATACAAGGAAAGCTTCAATATCTCAAAAATTTGCCATTTTAAAACTCAAAGTTGTAATTAACTGATTTTACGATTAAAATGTTTAAAAAATCGTAAAAAATATAAAATGTGATTTCTTAGTTTTCAATTACAAAAATATATTTCACTGAGAAACTAATCGTAAGAGTGTCACCAATTTTTCACGGTTACTACCATGTATAATTGTATAAAATATAAATACAAACAAGATAAATTAAATTCTTTAAAAAAATGTGGTAGTAAACAAACAAATCAATTACTTTATAATATCACAATGAATTTTTATAATAAAAAAAAATTATTATTTGAAAGTTTCTCGGCTGATGATGGATGTTAGTTTCTCAATAGCTGCTGCTATTGACAGCAAAGGAATATGAAATTTCCGAAAATCTGCTTTCTTTTAAAAGGTATTTTGACAAATTTATTTAATCTGCTTTTTTAATTATGCAGCTACAATATCTAAATAGGTAAACAAATTATTTTATTATTATTTATTGTTACTTATCCTTTTCACATTGCTTCTTCAATCTTCGTGATAAATTTCAGCAGTTTTGAACTAATTGAGATATCAACATAAGGATAGTTGCGTTATTTCCTTCGATAAGAGTTCGAGGATATGACGTAATGCGAATAAGATAAAAAGTCATATGATTGGCAAAAACAGTTTTCGTATGAATACATTTCAGTCTAAGATGATCAGTCGCTGCCTCTTATTTTCTGCCTTTTTGGCATTGGTATTTGCTACTCAAGAATACCTGCGTCCATTAAAAGGGTAAATTTCTCAATATTGTATAAATTTTTAAATTAATACTGTACATTATTAAATACTTAAAAAAATGTTTAAACAAATTAATTAAATTATAATTATTTTACACAGGATGCAAGGATTCTTAATTACTTGTGACAATAAGGAAAAACTGGATCTCGTTCTTCAATATAAAGGAAATAGGAATTTTGATTTTTTGTCGATTTCTGATCTTTCATCGGAAAATGTTCGGGTTTTAGTGACAGTGGACAAAGTTTCTGAATTTAAAAAGTTACTTGAATTACATGGAATTAAATATAGAGTTTATATCGAGGACTTCCAAAAATTAGTTGACGAAGAATCTATGGCTCAAAAGCTTGCCCACAAAAGGAATCGTCGAAGTCTTGGACTACATGTAACATACAATTTTAATTATTTCCCACGACTTGACACTGTAAGTAGCAATTTGAAAAATTGGATTTTAAAAACATTTTTTTTTTAAATTAAATCCAATTAGCTATAGATCTAACAAAATATTTGGTCTACTAATTAATTCGCTGCCTTTATTTTGAAAAAACACAAAGCTAATAGGTGGCGGTCTTGCGGACTAAACTTAGGAAATCTTTAGTGAATACAATGACGTCCGACTAGGAGCATTCTCTATACTACATTCTTCTTGAATTTAAAATTAAAAATTACTATTGCGAAGTTTCGAGAATTATTTTTACTAATGATTCTATAAGTTGAGTCTGCTGGACCACCAACTATTTATTGTGTTCTGAATTTTCAAGTTCGGAATTCAAAACTTCCTTAGGGCAAGCAAAAATTCATGTTTGAACAAAAATTACAAGAAATCATAGTAAAGGCACTGAATTAGTTTTCAAGTCGGATAATTTGTTAAGAAAAAAAAATATTTTTTTCACTCTAAACTATTAGGCCTACCAATTGACTTGGTGCCTTTACTTTTATGAATTGTAACTCTCGGCGAAACTTTATATTCTGTTTCCTCGGCAAGCTAGTTTTAAACGGCGAATCCTAATCTTTGAAATAAAATCAAATAGGTGGCGGTCCTGCGGACTTAACCTAAAACATCATCAGTATAAGTAAAAGCGTTCAAAAAAGAGTATTTTAAATATAGCATTCTGTTTATATTCCAATTCACAAATCACGATTGTGAAACGTCTATACCTACTTTTCAAGAAAGATTTTTTAGGTTGAGACCGCAGAGCCGCCACATGTGACATGGTATTTTAAGCCCTATGGTTACGCCTTTAAATTTTTTTAAGATCGGAAATATTCAAGTTCTGACCAAGAGTTACAAGGCATCAAAGTAAAGGCACCGAATTAATTATTAGGTCTAATAATTTTTTCAGAAAGTACTTTGTGTCCCTCTACAACATACTTGGTTTATAATATAATTAGGTGCCTTTAATTTTATGTTTTTAACTCTTGGTCCACTTTGAATTCTTTTTCCACCGCAAGGTAGTTTTATAGAGCGAACCTTAATCTTCTAAATAAAATCTCATAGGTGGTGGTCCTGCGGACTTAACATAAAAAATCATCAGTGAAGACAATAGCATCAGACAAGAAAAATGGACATACAGAATTCTTCTTGCATTCCAATCCGAAAATCAACATCCTGGAACAATTTCTGGAACTACTTTTTCTAATGATTTTCAGTAACGGCTTTTTAGGTTGAGACCCCACGGCCGCCACAGATTTTATTGTGTTTCAAAGCTTAAGGTTTGACTTTTTAAACTTCCTTAGGACAGGAAAAAATTCAAATGGGACCAAAAATTACAAGACATTAAAGTCAAGGCAGCGAATTAATTTGCATACCTAACAATTATCTTAGAAAAAATAGTTTCATGGGGCACTCTTTAAACGTCAAAACTCGATCTCATAGATGGTGGTCCTGCTGACTCTTAACTTGCATTCTTTAGGCATTTAAATTAAAAAATAACCTTCATGAAATTATTGGAACTACTTTTTACGAATGATGTTTACTAAAGATTTTTAGTTTAAGACCGCAAGGCCACCATCTATTATATTTTGTTTAAAAGGTTAAGCTTTGCCATTCAAAATTCTCAGAGGTCGACAAAAATTTAAGCTTTTCAAAAAGTTACAATACATCAGATAAAGGCATCGAATTATTCTGTAAATTTAATAATTAGTCCAGAAAAAATATTTTTGTTCTACTCGAAATTATTAAGCCTACAAATTATTTCAGTTTCTTTACTTTTATGTCTTATCACACTTGGTCAAACACGAATTTTTTTCATCTTGAGGTTATTTTAAAAGGCAAATCTTAAAGTTTAAAGCTCAAATGTAACAGGTGGTGGTTTTGCAGACTTAACTTAACAAATCATTAGTGAATACAATGGCATCCGACAAGGAGCATTTGAGATACCGCATTCTTTTGGCATTGTCAATGAAAAATCACTATTGTGAAATTTCTGGAACTACTTTTTACTGATTATTTTACCTATAATTTTTTATGTCGAGTCTGCAGAGCCGCTATCTATTATATTGTGTTTTAATACTTAAGAAACGCTTTTAGAACTTTCTTAGGATGTGAAAAAATTCAAGCTGCACAAAAAGTTACAATACATAAAGTAAAGGCACCGAATTAATCTGTGAATTTAATTAATTTTCCAGAAAAACTATTTTTTTCTCAATCTAAACTATTATGCCTGCATATTAGCATAGTACCTTTACTTTGATATCTTGTAACACTTGTCAAACTTGAATTTTTTTGTCTTCAGGTTATTTTAAAAGGCGAATCTTAAAGTTTTAAGCACAAATTTAATAGGTGGTGGTTGAGCGGACTTAACTTAACAAATCATTAGTGGATACAATCGCATCCGATAAGGATCATTTGAGATACCGCATTCATTTGGCATTCTAAATAAAAAAAAACTATTGTGAAATTTCTGGAACTACTTTTTACTAATTATTTTACTTATGATTTTTTGTGTCGAGTCTGCAGGGCCGCCATCTATTATATTGTGTTTTAAAACTTAAGAAACGCTTTTAGAACTTTCTTAGGACGTGAAAAAATTCAACCTGAACAAAAATTTAAAATACTTCAAATTAAGGCACCGAGTTAATCTGTACATGTAATAAGTGGTTCAGAAAAACTATTTTTGTCCCAATCTGAATTGTTAAGCCTGCACATTAACTAGGTGCCTTTACTTTGATGTCTTGTAACACTTGGTCAAAATTGATTTTTTTGTCTACAGGTTATTGTAATAGGCGAACCTTAAAGTTTAAACCACAGACTTAATAGGTGGCGGTTTTGCGGACTTAACATGACACATTATTAGTGAATACAATGGCATCCGACAAGGATCATATAAGATGCCGCATTCATTTGGCATTCTAAATCAAAAATCACTATTGTGAAATTTCTGGAACTACTTTTTACTAACTATTTTACCTATGCTTTTTTGTATCAGGTCTGCAGGGCCGCCATCTATTACATTGTGTTTCAAAACTTAAGGAACGCTTTTAAAACTTTTTTGGGACGTGGAAAAATTCAAGCTTTACAAAAAGCTACAATATACAAAATAAATGCACCAAATTAATCTGTAAATTTAATAAGTAATCCAGAAAAACTATTTTTTTCCAATCTAAACTATTAAGCCTACAGATTAACTCGGTGCCTTTACTTTGATATCTTGTAACACTTGGTCAAACTTGAATTTTTTTTGTCTTCAGGTTACTTTAATAGGCGATTTAAAGCACAGATTTAAAAGGTGGCGGTTTTGCCGACTTAACATAACAAATCATTAGTGAATACAATCGCATCCGATAAGGATGATTTTAGATACCGCATTCTTTTTGCATTCCAAATCAAAAATCACTATTGTGAAATTTCTGGAACTACTTTTTACTAATTATTTTACCTATGATTTTTTGTATCAGGTCTGCAGGGCCGCCATCTATTACATTGTGTTTCAAAACTTAAGGAACGCTTATAAAACTTTTTTGGGACGTGGAAAAATTCAAGCTTTACAAAAAGTTACAATACATAAAATAAAGGCACCGAATTCATCTGTGAATTTAATAAGTAATCCAGAAAAACTATTTTTTTCCCAATCTAAACTATTAAGCCTATATATTAACTCGGTGCCTTTACTTTGTTGTCTTGTAACACTTAGTCAAACTTTAATTTCTTGTTTTCAGGTTATTTTAATTTTATTATTTATTTATTTATTTATTTATTTATTATTAATAATAATTTTAATATTCCCGAGGCTTACTTCCACGCGCCGCGTATCAAATTCGGGATTTTTGTTTGGCCCAATGGGCACTTAATTCTCAATTTCTGTTTGCAAGCTGCAAATCTTTCATCTGTTTCTGCTACTACACTGTGTGTGGACTTTTGTATAGTATTCGGACACTATCGCGTCTAAAGTGCTCTCCACCAAATACGTGCACGGTGTTAAACGAACATTGTTGCCTGCAAGGCCGCCATCTTTTATATTATTTTTAATAGCTTAAGAAACGTTTTTAGAACTTCTTGAAGATAAGAAAAATTCAATTTTAAACAAGAGTTACAAGACATCAAAGTAAAGGCACTGGATTAATTTTTGGTCCTAATAATTTGTAAAAAAAAAACTATTTGTATCCGACTCTGAACTATTAGGTCTACAAATTAATTCGGTGCCTTTACTTTCATGTCTTGCAACTCTTGGTCAAACCTGAAATTTTTTTCATCCTCTGATAGTTCAAGGGGGCGAATTTCAAACTTCAAGATCAACAATCTAATAAGTGGTGGTCCTGCGGACTCGAATTGAAAAATCATTAGCAGTTAAAATGGCACCCAGCAGGGAGCATTGCAGATGTTGCATTTTTTTAAAATTCCAATTACAGAATAACCATTGTAAAATCCCTAAAATATTATTTATACACTTTCAACATCTTTTTTTTAATTTGAATGCAAAAAGAATGAATTTTTTCAAATATTTCTTGTCGGACACTATTGAATGCAATAATTATTATTGATGTTAAGTCCGCAGGGCCGCAATATATTATGTTGTGTTTTGAAGCTTGAAAAAAACGTTTTTAAAACTTTCATAATATGGGAAAAATTCAAGTTTGAGCAAGAGTTACAAGACATCAAAGTGAAGGCAACGAATTGATTTTTACACCCAATAGTTTGTCTAGAAAAAAATATTTTTATCCTACTCTAAACTATTATGTCTACAAATAATTTCGGCGCTTTTACTTTGATGTCTTGCAACTCTTGGTCAAACTTGAAATTTTTTCCATCCTGAGGTAGATGTAGAGAGCGAACCTTAAACTTCAAGACACAATCTTATAGGTGGCGGTCCTGCGGACTTAATCAACAAATCATTGGTGTTTAAAATAGCGCCCAATAAGAATCATTTCAGATTATGACATTTTTTAAATTCCAATTAAAAAATAACCATTGTGAAATCCCTTAAACTATTATTTATACATTTTCTACATCTATTTTTTTAATTTGAATGCAAAAAGAATGCAGTTTTTCAAATATTTCTTGTCGGACACTATTGAATGCAATAATTATTTTTTATGTTATGTCCGCAGGGTCGCCATATATTATGTTGTGATTTAAAGCTTGAGAAATGCTTTAAAAACTTCCATTATATGGAAAAAATTCAAGATTGAGCAAGAGTTAGAAGACATCAAAGTAAAGGCAACGAATTGATTTTTAGACCCAATAGTTTGTCCAGAAATAACTATTTTTATCCTACTCTAAACTATTAGGTCAAAAATTAATTCGGTGCCTTTACTTTGATGTCTTGCAACTCTTGGTCAAACCTTAAATTTTTTCCAACCTGAGGTAGACTTAGAGGGCGAAACTTAAACTTCAAGACACAATATAATAGGTGGCGGTCCTGCGGACTTAAATTAGAAAATCATTGGAGGTTCAAATGGCGCCCAACAAGGATAATTTCAGATGTTAAATAATTATTTTTTAGGTTAAGTCTGCAGGGCCGCCATCTATTATATTGTGTTTTGAAGCCTAAATTTAGACCCTTGAAACTACTTTAGGACGGAAAAAATTCAAATTTGACTAAGAGTTACAAGGCGTCAAAGTAAAGGCATTGTTTTCATTATTTTTAAGTATAAAAATAAATTATACATTTTCAGATAAACAAATATTTAATAGAAACTGCTAAAAAATACGATGACGTAACATTGTTCAGTATTGGATCCTCTTTCGAAGGTCGTCAAATGTACGGTGTGAAAATTTCAATTGATGAAAATGAGACAAAACCTGCTATTTTAATTGATGCCGGAATTCATGCCCGGGAGTGGGTTGCTCCCACTACTGCACTATATGCAATTTCGAGACTTGTAAAAAAGAAAAGCAGACATATTTATGAAAATCTGGATTGGTATATTATCCCACAAATTAATCCTGATGGCTACGAATATTCACATACTAAAGTACTTAAAAATTTGTTGAAAAGCAGATTTTTAAAATATTAATTTTTTTATGTAATTTTTAGAATTTTAATTATTTTATTGTAGGATCGCTTGTGGAGGAAGACTCGCTCTCCTACCACAAATCCAGAGTGCAGAGGCGTTGATGGAAATAGAAATTTCGGCTACAAGTGGATGTGTAAATATTTTATTTTTACTTAATAATTAGAGGAGAGAAATGTCAAAATATAGTCAATTTTTAAGATAATTTAATTGAATTCTTAGCCAGGTATATCTTTATTGCAAAATTGATTGGTTTTTAACCCAAAAGAGGAATTTTCAACCGAAAAAATTCATTTATAAACAAACTTTAAATAAAATATTGGAACTTTTATTTAAATATAGAAGTTTTCAAAGAAAGACGATTTCTTTTTGTGAACACTTAATTTTTAGAAAAAATTCATTTTTAATCACAGAGATGACATTTTTATCATAGAATATGAACTTTTCATCCAAAAGAACAAAATACAAACGAACAAAATTTAAAATAAATAATTAAAAGTTTTAACAAAAAGGATTCAACTTAAAGAACAAATAACAATATTTTAATTCAAAAAAGACAAGTTTTTTTCAGAAGAAAGTTGAATTTTCGAGTCGAAAAGTTTAATTTTGAATAAAAAATTTATTTTTTAACACAGAAAGATGACTTTTATACCAGTAAAGAATAATTTTCCACTAAAAGAGAAAGTTTAAACAAAATGGATTAAACCAAAATTAAAAAAAAAATAGGTAAATTCTCCACAAGTTGGAAAAAATATGAAGTGAGAAATATTATTGTTTTAACAAGTGGTTAAATTTGCTACTAAAAATAAATTTTTAAACCAAAAATGGAAACGTGAAATTTTCAGTTTAATATTTAATTTGTAACAAACAAAAAAAAGAATTTAAACTAGTTGAATTCAAACAATCAAGGCAAATTTTTTAACAAAATATTATTTCTTATCTTATAAAGGATATATTTATAAATAAGAAATGAACTTTTTTAGCCAAACAGAAACAAATTTTTAACAAAAAACTTGCATTTTCATGCAGGATCAATATTTAAATTCTAAATATATATAAATACTTTTTTAAACGAATAGTCAAAATTTAAAACAGAAAAGATCTATTGCATGAAAAATAATTTTGTTGTAATGCCAAAAAGAGGAATTTTTCGAACAAGAAAGTTTATTTTCAATTAAGAAACATGAATTTTAAACGAAAAAAGATTAATTTCTGATCAAAAGACAAATTTTGAACTAAATGAATTAAACCAAGAAAATTAATTTTTAAAATAATACTTTAATCCACTACTTTCATAAAAAATGATTTTTAAGCCAAATATTTGAATTTTCATCTGATAAATATTTTTGCTTAACCAAAAATGGTACCTTGAAATTTGTAGTTTAGAATTTTTATTTTTATCAAAAAACAACGGAATGTTACCCAATTAGAACGAATTTTAAAACAAATAGTTGAATCCACAATAAAAAAAAAATTTTTTTAAATAAGATTAATTACCTCATCAAAGAAACAAATTTTATCAAAAAAAGTTTATTTTCTACGAAATAATTGAATTTTAATTTTAAATACTTTGATTTTCAAAAAAAACAAAAAACAGATAAATTGCCAAACAAAAATAGAATTTTCTTAACGAAAAACTTTATTTTTGATTAATTAGTTTGATTTTCTGGCAAATAGTTGATTCCTTAAGCCAAAAAGACGAATTTTGTGCCAAACAAAATGCATTTTTAGAAGAAGGTTAAATTTAAACCTTGTAGTTGATTTTTCAAACAAAAAGGCGAATTTAAAAAAATGTATTTTTTTAAACAAAATTCGCATCATGAAATCTTAATTCCGAATAATTAATCTTTAAAAAAAAGAAAAATTCTCGTCCAGTTTAATTTAACTAAAAAGTAAAATTTCTAATCAAATTAACCGATTGTCAAACCTACAAAAAATTATTTTCCTTAAACAAGATTAACTTTTTAATTAAAAAGACGAACTTTTAACAAAATACATACATTTTTTACTTAATATTCAGTTTTTTAACCAAATAGTTACATTTTTAAGCAAAAAAATATATAAAAATTTACTGCAAAAAAATAATTTTGTATAAAAAAGACGAATTTTTAACAAAATACATACATTTTTTACCTAATATTCAGTTTTTTAACCAAATAGTTACATTTATAAGCAAAAAAATATATAAAAATTTACTGCAAAAAAATAATTTTCTATAAAAAAGACGAATTTTTAATTCAGGTTTCAAATTTTAAACTCAGAAAGAATGATTTAAAACCAATTGAATTTCTTAAGAGAAAATACAAGTGTTAATTAAAAAGTTAAATTTTAA
Organism: Druon quercuslanigerum; assembly: GCA_010014905.2. Classification (NCBI taxonomy): domain Eukaryota; kingdom Metazoa; phylum Arthropoda; class Insecta; order Hymenoptera; family Cynipidae; genus Druon; species Druon quercuslanigerum. The sequence goes on along the minus strand of JAAAKG020011495.1, from coordinate 8,534 downwards.
CCAAAAAATTATATTTTAAAATAAAAATATGAGTTTTGAACAGAAATGAATTATTTTTCTGACCTAAGTTTTCAACTAAATATTTAATTTTTTAAATGAAAATAGGATTTTGAAATTAAAATTTTATTTTTGAATAATTATCCTGATTTTTTGCCAAAAGGTTGATTTTCAAAGACAAAAAGTCGAGCTTTGTACAAAAAAATATAATTTTTGACCCGCAAATGTGAATTTTCTACTGAAATAATAAATCAGAACCAGAAAAAAATTATTTTTTTGAATGTAGTTTCCCTCTAAACCTTGTAGTTGATTTTTAAACCAAAAGAGGCCAATTTTCCATTAAAAAGTTGCATGCTCAAACAAAACAGAGTAATTGTCAATAGAAAAGTCCAATTTTTCACCGAAAATCGAAGAAATTTCTTTAAAAAAGAATAATTTTCTACAAAGAAAGGTTTCTAAAGAAACAAATTCTTTTTTAACTAGAAATAATTAATTTTCAGTAGAAAATATAAATTTTTTACCAACAATAAAAAAATTAAAATTTTAGTTTAAAAAATTATTTCTCCGCCAAAAAACCCGTATTTTCAACAAAACCAATAAATTTTGGTCTGAAGAGATAAATTAAAAATTAAAATGCTAAAATAAAAAAAGTTAATTTTTTAAAAAATAGTTCAAATTTTAAACAAGTAGTTGAGTTATTAATCAATAAGATAATTTTCTGCCAAAAAAAAAATCTTCTAAAAAAAAAGTTGAGTTTTCGAGTCTTTAATTTAAATTTTCAACAATAATGAGATGCCAACTACAAAAAGGTTTTTAAAAAAAAAACTTTTCAAAAAAGAAAGGAATAGTTACATATTTAGCTCAAAAAAATTTTTATCACCAAAAAAAACCGAATAAAAAAAATTTTAATATTCAACCCAGAAGATAAACTACTAGACGAATTTCAATTAAAATAGTAATATTTGCAACAAACCCCCCCCCCCCTCCCCTACAGACTCACGAATTTTATACAAAAAGTGAAATTTTGCTAAAGAAACAACATAATTATTTCTTATTAAAAAAACGCATTTTTAACAAAACAGATAAATTTTCATCCGGAGAGAGAAATCATCAACAAAAACGTTCAATTAAAAAAAGTTAAGTTTTTAAAAATAGTTCAAATTTCAAACAAGTAGTTGAATTATTAATCAAGAAGATAATTTTCTACCAAAAAAGACGAATTTTCTACAAAAAGTTGAGTTTTCGAGTCTTAAATTTTATTTTTTAAGTAGAATAAAAAATAAAACAAAATTGTCATAAATAAAATAAAAAAATAAAATAGTTTCGCCCTAAACATAGTAGATGATTTGTTAAACTAAAAAGGACAAATTTAAAAAAAGTTTAATATTGAAAATGTGAATTTGCCACTAAAATAGTAAATCGGAAACAGGAAAAAATGAATTTTTTTTTCTAAAGTAGTTCACCTCTAAGCCCAGCAGTTGATTTTTAAACCAAAAGAGACCAATTTTCGATTAAAAAGTTGCATTCTTGAACAAAAAATTGTTAACGAAATAAATTTTTTTTTGACTAAAAAGAAACAATTTTCATTAAAAAATATTAATTTTTAACCAACACTGGAATAAATACATTTTTAGTTTAAAACATTATTTCTGAACCAAAAACATCCATTTATTTTCTAGCAAAACAGATAATTTTCATGTAGAGAGATACATTATCAAGTAAAATGATCAATTAAAAAATTCAATTTACAAAAATAGTTTAAATTTCAAATAAGTAGTTAAATTATCAATCAAAAGTATAATTTTCTACCAAAAAGGCGAATTTTCTACAAAAAAGTGGAGTGTTGGACTCTTAAATGTGCAATTTCAACTAAAATATTAAATAAAAAAATAAAAAATAATGAAAATGAAAAAGTAGGACAGTTTCGCCTTAAAACTTGTAGTAGATTTTTAAACAAAAAAAAAGAATTTTCAAAAAAATAGTTGAGATCCAAACTAAAAAAGATCAATTAAAGAAAATATCACTTTTTAAACAAACGGGAATTGTTTCATATTTAGTTAACACACATATTTTTTTATTTTATTTTTTTTTTATTTTTCAACGAAATTATTTTAAAAGTTAACCCACACGATAACTTTTAAAATAAGAAGAATAATTATCTGAAAATTAAACAGTTAAATTATCAATAAAAGAGATGAAACTTCACCAAAAAAAAGAATAAAGAAAAATTGGATTAAGTTTAAAACAGGTAGTTGAATTTTTTACTACAAAATATGATTTTTAATTAAAATAGTAATACTTGCTACCAAATAATACCCCCTCACCTCACGACGCCTTACGCTCTTTCCTATCTAATTTTTGCCTCCCCCACACCCTAAAATTAGTAACGTTTGTGATGTAAGCCCCCCATATCAAGTTTAAATTTTTTTCACAAATATTACGCTAAAACAAGTATTTAATTAATTTAGAATTTTAATTTTATTAGTTTTAGAACCCAATATTTATACCAGAGCCTCTCCTGATCCATGTGAAAATGTTTATGCCGGAGAGAATGCATTTTCTGAAATGGAAACTCAAAACTTACGTGACTTCTTTTTATCGAAAAATGGGACGATCAAGGCTTATGTGAGTCTACACTCGACAAGTCAAAATAAAAAGGTAAATAATATTTTTTTTTAATTTATAATAATTTTTTATACTCAAGCTGAATCTATTACCTTATCAATCGATTACACTTTTTTAGAGTATACTCGCACCTTGGGCATACACCAAAGAATTTCCGACTAATTTTTCAGTTCATGTGAGTAAATGTGTAAATGTGTAAATTTTACTTTTTAAAAAATATTTAATGTTAATTAATATATTTTTTTTAAATACCAATTTAATTTTTTTTAGATGAATCTAGCAGAAAAAGCTGCAAGAGCAGCTGCAAGTGTGCGTGGAACTAATTACACTACTGGAATTGCAAGTCATATCTACTGTAAATAAATTACAAGTATTTAATTTACTAGTAAAAATAATTGAATTTTAATTAATTAAAATTAAATTGATTTTTTATTATTTAGATGCTGCTCCTGGAGCAAGTATGGATTGGGCCATGGGAGTTGGTGGGGCAAATTTATCATATGCAATAGAATTACCTAGTGATCATTTCATGACAAATCCCCAAAACATAAGTTTGATTGGTGTCGAAATATTTAGGGCTTTAAAAATTTTTGCAAAAGATGTAGAAAGGAATTTCGCTAATTAGATAAATTCTTAAGTTTTTGAAATATATTTACAAAATATATTTATAAGGGATACATAAATATTGTATTTTATGACTCTCTTTTTTTCAATAATTTATAATTTTCAATTCTTAATTTTAATTTTTTTATTAAAAACACCGTTATACATGTTTAAAAACTTGATTTATATTTTTGAAACAAAAAAATAAAATAATTTTATTTAAAGTTCTTGGACGTTATTATTCCTGCTAGCAGTAGACCCTGCTTGATCTGTTGAATGTTTAAAAAATTAGAATAATTTATATATTTAATTTTTCGATATTGAACTTCTAAGAAAGTAAATTAATTTAAAATTCTAATTATTAAAATTTTTTTCTATTTAATTAATTTAATTTCTGCGCCTGAAACTTAGGGTTGTCCGACAAACCTACTCTTATTTTAAAATTAAAAAAAATAAATTTTAATTTGTATTTGGTATTTTTTTCTTTGGCCCATAGATTATTGAAAAATGTAATTTATTATACGTTTTTCCACCTATAAGCAAAATTAATTATTAGAGCTGAATAAGAAAACCCAAAGATTTGTTCTTGAGCCAATTATTTTTATTTGAATACTGTAAAATTATGTTTTTCTTTGATAATTCTTCTTTTTTGGTTAAAGCTCTTTTTCGTTGAAAAATAAATATTGTGTTAAATATTCGCTACTTTAGATTCTTTCTTGACTGATATTTTTTGTTTAAAAATTGATCTATTTAGGTAAATTATTTATATATGTTAGTTAAAAAGGCAACCGCTTGTTTGCAAGTTCAATTTTTTTAAAAAAGAATTCAGCCAATTTTAGTAAAAGGTCATTTAGTTGAACTTTTTTTCGTAATCCTTTTTATTTGAAAATTCAACTGTTTTGCTGAAAATTCGACTTTTTGGGTTAAAATTTAATTATTTTTTGGCAGATATTGCACATTTTGAGGCTAAAAATGGAACTGTTTGCTTGAAAACTCATTCCTGATAGAACAAGAAAATTCAAAAATTTTGTATAAAATTTATATTTTTTTGGTTAAATTCAATTGTCTTGGATTTAACACTAAAATTTTCTTTTAACCTACATTTTAGTTAAAAATATAACTATTTAGTACCAAGAGAAACAACTTCGTTAATTTTTAGGTTAAAATTAAACTATTTTGGTAAATCTTTCTTATTTTATCTCAAACAAATATTTTTTGTTGGAAATTGGACTATTCGATTTTTGGTTAAAATGAATATTCTTTAGTTGAAAATACATATATTTGACACCAAGTGGAACTAATTTGTGAAAAATTAATTCTTTTTTGAAGTTATATTTCGTATTTATGTTTATTATTATTATTAATTTTTCTCAAAAATTTATGTTCTTTATTTCAGATTTTAGGTTATTGTTGGAAAATCAATGTATTCTGTTAAAACATTAAATTTTTGATAAAAATTTAATCTTCTTTTTGGGAAATTTACATGTTTAATTGTGAATTAAACTTTTGGTTTGAAAAATAATTAATTTTGTTGAAAGTACTATATTTTTACCGGAAACAATAGAAATTTTAAAATTGAAGTTTACACAATTTACAACTGAAATTGATTGAATGTGGATCCTCTGTTGTTAAAGCTCCTTGGGCTTTAACAAGCACGTTCTCATCAAGCGTCTCGTAAGAAAAACGCGTCTGATTAAAAATAATTATTGGAAAATATGTCGATCTTTTTCAGATGAGCAACTTTTGTTCATTGATTTTCTTCGTATTTTGCACCATTTTTTAAGAAATTTTTATTTATTTTTTTATATTTTTAATGTATTTTTTTACGTCTAAAAGAAAAAATTCGAACCCCATAAAAACTGATTACCCTACTGAAAAATCTGACGTCGGAAACGACATCGGGAACTGCACCGGAAACGACGTAGGAAATGACATCGGAAACGACGCCGGAAATGACAAAGTATTAGACGCCGGAAACAAAATCAAAAATTTCTTTTTAATATGTACTTATAATTATGATCGTTGTAGGGAAATATTTCTTTAAATGAGAGAAATGTGAATTGATAGAAAGAAATATAGTTTAAAGCCGAGCAAATATTTTATAGGCTCAAAAAACTATTTTCCCACATCAATTTTTTAACATTTGAAGCAAAAAAATATCCCTCTGATTATTATTATTACTATTCAGATTGAATTCAAATGAATTATTTGATTATCTGAATTTTTTAAAATAAATATGTACAATAAAAACAATGTTAATTATAATTTAAGTTGAAAAAACTGCAGTTTTTCATTGAAGTGCATGTGTATTAAAATTGAAGTGCGAATAACTTTACTATACTCGCGCATTGTTTTGATCAAAGAAATATCACATTTATTTCATTCAAATAAATATTCCCCTACAACCACCATAGTTATAAGAACATATTTTTAAAAAATTTCACACCGGAACTGTAATAGGAAACGACGCTAGAAACGATGCCGGAAACGACGTTGGCTCCGATCCCAAATTCCAATTTTGTTTCCGACGTTGGTTACATTGTCATTTCCGGCGTCGTTTGCGGCGTCATTTCCGATATCATTTCCTAAGTCGTTTCTTGTGCAGTTTCAGATGTTTCCGACGACAGATTTTTCAATAGGTAAGAAATAAATTTGTTGATCCCTTTTCGGTTAACAAATTTTGTCTATTTATTTTTGTCGAATCTTCTGTTGCTTTTCCAGAAACATAATTTTTTTAATATGAATGTAATTAAAAAATAATTTTTGAAAAATGCTTGTAATGCTTGTAAAAATATCTCGTATAGTTTTCCTGGAAATTGGAATTTTTTTTTCAAAAGCATTTTCAAGGGATAAATTTTACATAAAACTGATACCTGCTTACGTCCTTGCTTTAAAGATACACCTTTCAGGCAATAAAAGATATCAGAAAAGCATCTTTAAGAGACGAGCATAAATATCGTAACGAAGTCGTAAAGATGTCATCAAATTTGTTGTGCCTAGTGAGAAGAGTGTGAACATTACAGTGTCGTATCAGAGAATCTTTATGTCCAGTAATGCAAATGATTTATATTACAAAAGGTATTCATCAAACGCCTTCCGATAAATGATTAAATGTGAGTAAATTATGTGTTTCTGATAACAAGATGTATAAAAACGTGAACTATGTTGAAAGTTTTCTGTGTATTTATAAAATGCTGATTCATTCCTTCTTAGCTGCTTCTCTAGTGGCAATTGTCTTTGCAATAAACGAGTACTTGCCTCCTTTACAAGGGTAAGTCTTACATTTCCAATTAAATATTTTTTTAAATGAATTAAATATAATTATTTGATTATCAAAGTCGTAAATATATATGAATTCCAAAATTGAAAAAGACTGGGGCATATGTAAAATGACACCATGGGCATGGGGCTTATGTAAAATAATACTAAGGTCATGGGGATCATATAAAAAGATTTTTAGGCTTATGTTAAATTATATTACGGTCGTGAGGCTCATCCAAAATGATCTGACGTTAATAGGGCTCATGCAAAATAATATCATTGGCGTTGGGATTATGTAAAATGATACCAGTGACTTAGGGCTTATGTAAAACAATACCAGGGGTGTTGTCCTTGCCTCCTTTAGAAGAGTAAGTCTAACACTTTCAATCAAATATTTTTAAAAAGTAATGTAATATGATTATTTAATTATCAAAGTCGTCAAAATGTATAAATTCCAAAATGGAAAAGACTGGGGCTTATGTAACATGATACTTCGGTCATAGGGCTTATCTAAAATGATGACATGGTCATAGGGCTTATGAGAAATGATTTTATGGGCGTGGGACTTATGTAAAATGATACGACAGGCGTCATGCTTTTATAAAATGATACCGCCGGCATGTGACTTATGTGAAATGATACTGCGAGCATGTGACTTATGTAAAGTGATAACGCGGGCATGGGGCTTACGTAAAATGATACCACGGACACTAAGTTTGTTTGAAATGATACCAATGTCATGGGATAATCTAACATGATACCTCGGTCTTGTGACTTATGTAAACTGATGTCATGGGCATTGGGATCCTGTAATATGATACAACGCGCATTATTGTAACGTAAAATGGTACCACGACCATAGGACTCATATAAAATGACACTACAACCATGGGACTCATGCAAAATTATATTATTGGCATAGAGATTATGTAAAATGATACCAGTAGCATGGAGATTATGTAAAATGATACCAGTGGCATGGAGATTATGTAAAATGATGCGATTTGCACGTGGCTTGTGTAAATAGATACGAGGGTCATCGGGCTTATGTAAAATAAAACCACGTGAATAGGGCTTGTGCAATATGATACCACGGGCATGGGGATTGCCTTAAATGATACCATCAGGAGCATGTGCCAGTCTGTCACCTGACCAACTACATGTTTTATTGTTTTATATTTGGTAGTTTTTAATGCGAAAAAATAAAATATAAATATATGAAGGCACACCAGCCTGGCCCATTTGAGTTTTTATTATTTTAAGTAGTGCGATCTAATAACTTCTTGTTTGTAATGCAAACTGAAAATAGTACATTAGAGCCATGGTGCAAGTAGAATTAATAACATTGTGTTATTTTACAAAATAAAAATTTAAATTTTGTTAATAATAAATTCACTAAATATAATAATGCGCGCTATTGGATCACTTGATAGATTATCATATACCACACATAAACTAAGTAACGTTACGGACTTACAGAACCTCTGCCTCATTTCAGAAACAAAAAAATATTGTTATTAGTGTCAAAAATGTAAAAAAATTTATTTATACATTTAAAAAAGAAATGATGTGTTCTCTTAATTTAAAATTGTATAGTCCGAAATTAAAAAGTTTTCAATGGAAAATAATCTTTTTTTCGGGAAAATTTCGACTTTCAAGAACTCCATAAAATGCAGTGTTTATTAAATGAAGGGGTACACCGCACACGGGCGTAAGTGCCAAATTTCGGAAAATCGGTTTATTGGCTGACTCTATTTGTTTGCCCCTAACTCATATTCCTGTAGAAGATTTTGGTCCAGTTCGACCCGGAAGTACGTCTAGGAAAAAAGATTAGCGCATACGGGCGTAAGTGCCACGATTTGCGGGCGTAAGTGCCATGCTTCATAGTGTTCAAAGCACGTCTCGTCGATTCTGCTTTTTTGAAGATTGTCCATGAAAAATGATGAATTCTAAGGAAGAAATAGCTTCTGAAAAAGTAACAAAGAGAGCTGAGAGTAAAAAAAGAAGAAACAGTGGCGAAAGCTATGAAAATTCTAAAAGACAGAAAG
>JAAAKG020011484.1:0-20981 GCA_010014905.2 Druon quercuslanigerum | reverse complement strand
ACGCACCCTTACTGTTTCCAGATCCACACCTTCTTCGTCGAAAAGAGCTATTCTTAAACACTTGTCCATAAATAATAAAGTCTTATTAAAAAAATAATAATAATAATAAGAGTTAATTGGCCAATCAGGTGCGTCCCGTCTCCATAGTGGGGCGCTCTGGCCAATCACAGGTATAATAAAGAGTAAACAAAAGACAACATAACCTGATCCCTTAGTTTCAGTTCAGCCCTGAAGAAGTGAACTGCGAAACTGAAGTGAAATGTTCACCAAACGTCGGCAAAATTCGTAGTTTTGTACACGATTGACACCCCAAATATCTCCTTTATCATAATGAATCATCCTAAAAGTATTTAATCTATTATTGTTAGAAATGATTTATAATTATATATAATTATTAATACCGCTAATGAGATAAAAATTGTTTAGAACATATTCAATCATTTTTGTAAAAACAGCATGAATAGAGTTCGTAAACAATCTTATAAAGAACATGATAAACCGATACAGTATTATAGAGATTAAATAAACATTACGGCTAATTTCTGAAGAGAAAATAAAAAGGAAAACTTAGAATAACTATTTCCAAATAAATATTTACGTCTTAAACTATTCTTTCTGCAGTAAATTTATATTTCTTTTCCAAAATTTGTTAGACTTAGCAATGTGGCTACCTTTTTTGATTTCATAAATGAAGTTAAAGATTGTGTATGTAATGTGCTTGTCGCCCTTACACTGAAAACATCCTTAATATTCTAAATTTATTACGCAATGCAAAAATCCTGTTTCCTTTAATTCCACTAGCTTACAGCAGTATGCTCATAAAATATGCCCTAAACTTTACTTATGCAAGTTTGTACGAAATGAAAATAATAAAGAAAATAATCTTCAAAGTCAATAACTTATTTTTTATTTACTTTTATAAGTATTGAAATTTTGATATTTTTAAAGGAAGTGTCCGTACTTTGCTAAAATTATTAGCCCTATGTTCTTTGTTTCTATTTATTTTTCTACCTCCAGTTAGAGTTTCTAGTAAACTCAACATTTACTTTTTTAGTTATTCATTTTCAATACTTATAGATATATTTGCTTAGGAAAATTAGGAAAAAAAAATTGTTCTCTACATTTTAACAGATGTGTAACACTTTCCTAGCTGATATTAAATAAGAATTGAAGATGCCCTCGCTTTTTTTTACATTATGTTTCTAATGTACACCTATTTCAAGGACATTGTATACAAACATAGTTGTATAATAACGGGCTAAATGGCGTGGTGCAACCGGGCTCCGAAGTTATCACCCCCCATATGCTCGGTCAATGTTATTTGAATGATCCTATTTTGTTAACGAATACATTAATCAGGGTAAAACTTTTTAGAAAACTTAATTATATCCAAATAAGAATTTCTTTTGCTGGAAGCTTGGGCTTACTCAAAATTCTCTCGATAAACGAAGCGTTTGAAAATTGTCTAACGTTATTTTGATACCGCTTGTCAATAAAATTGATAACTTTTTTATTTAACAAAACCAATAAATTTTTAATTGCACATAATCTTAGGACAGTTTGAAGGAAAAGTTCTCAAATTTTCATCTTAAAATCTAAAGAACTTTGTCTTTCGAAGCGAGAAATGGTAAAAGATATATCTTTTTTGCCAGGAGGAAAAAGATGCGCTATGAAATTTTCTACAAAGTGATATGTTAAAAAGTTAAATTTTCGAAAACTGATTTTCAGTCTTTAGGGACCAACTCGAGCGGCCTGAAGCGGCCAGAAAAATTTTATGCGGGGTTATAGAATCCGGAGTCTCAATTGTGAGAAAATAGTGTGTTCAGTGCCGTTTTTTGAAATAGTTTCAAAATAGTGTCATCGGGCAAAAAAAGTGTTAAATAGTGTCAATAGTGAGTCCGAGGCTTGAATTTTACGAACCTGGTTGTGAAATCCAATAATCTGGAACATCATAGTATTCTGGAGTTATTCGACATTCGTGTTCGTGGCCCCACATAATAAAATTAAGAAAATCAGGCAACTTTTCCTCCTTTATGAAATTTAGATTATTTATATAACCGTGGCATGTTCGATTTTGATGCAAGACAAACATGTTGAAACTTTCAGGAATCTCTGTGGCACGCAGCATTTTAAACTGAAAACATAAAGATTGTTTCAATTTGAAACTATTTTGAACAGGGTGTGCAACGATTCCCAGAAACAAAATTCGTGGTCTTTTCCTGGTTTTCAGGTGAAGAAATCAAGTTTTTCCGGTTTCTCCTTATTTTTAAATCAAATAAGTAAATTACTGTTTTTTATACGTGTAAAAGATGAATCATTTGATTTTTTTATTTTTAGAACAATTTCTAAAGAAAGCAGAATCAAAAACAAATTCTTAATTTTTTGCGAAAATAAGTCGTGTTTGTAAAATCTTTGTAAAGTCTTTGAAATCCTTGACATTTTTGAAACCTTTCTAAATTTTGTTAAAATCTTTTGAAATCTTTCAAAAAAATTTTAATCTTTGAAATACGTGAATTTTTTGTGATTTTTTTTCTTTATGAAATCTTTGAAATCCGTGAATTCTTTGTGATTTTTTTTTCATTATGAAGTCTTTGAAATCTTTGTAAAATCTTTCTTTATTCATTGTTTGTGAATACTTTTGCGTTCGTTTCAAATTACTGAAATGTTTGATATCCTTTTTAATTTTTTAAATTCTTGAAATCTGTGATATCCTTACAAATTCTTTAAAATACTTGTCAAATCTTTACTACACCTTTTGTATTTAATTGAAATCACCAGAATATTTAAAATTTCTGTGAAATATTTTTAAATTTTTTCAAAAAAATTTGAAGAACTCGTTTAATATCTTGAAAATGTTTTGTATTTGGGCGTAATGTAGCCTTTGTGAAATCTTTAAAATTCTTTAAATATTTTAAAATAATCATGGATTCTTCGAAATATTTGTGAAAATTTTTGCTAAAGTCTTTAAAATATTTGTGAAATCTTTAAACTAATTTGAAAAAGTTGCAAATATTTGCAATGCTCTGAAATATCAGAAATCTCGATTACTATACCCTTTTTAAAATCTTTAACATCCTTGAGGTCTTCTTAAAGTTTTAAAAATATTTTTTGTGATATCTTTTGAAATCTTCTAAAAAAGTTTGAAATCGGTGTGAATCTTTGAAATCTTCTGAAATCTTAGAAATCTCGTTTACTATACCCATTTTAAAATCTGTGTGAAATATTGAAATTTCTGTGAAATAATTTGAAACCTTTTTAAATTTTTGTAAAATCTTTGAAATCCTTGACATTTTTACAACCTTTAAAAATTTTTTTTTAACATTTTGAAATCTTAAAAAAAAATTTTAATCTTTGAAATCCGTGAATTTTTTGTATACTTTTCTTTCTTTACGAAATCTTTTAAATCTTTGTAAAATCTTTCTTTATTTATTGTTTGTGAATACTTTTGCGTTCGTTTGAAATCACTGAAATCTGTTGAGATTTTCTAACATTTTCTGAAACCTTTTAAAAATTTTAAAAACTTTGATATCCTTTTTAATTTTTTAAATTCTTGAAATATTTTAATATCCTTATAAATTCTTAAAAATACTTTTCAAATCTTTCCTACACCTTTTGTAATTATTTTAAATCACTAGAATATTTTAAACTTCTGTGAAATATTTTGACATTTTTTTAAACAAATTTGAAGGACTCGTTTAATATCTTGGAAATGTTTTGTATTTGAGCGTAATGTACCCTTTGCGAAATCTTTAAAATTCTTTAAATATTTTGAAATAATTATAGATTCTTCGAAATATTTGTGAAATTTTTTGTATTCGTTTAAAATCATTAAAATATAAGAAATCTTATGAAAACCTTGAAATATTTTGCTGAAATCTTCAAAATATTTGTGAAATCTTTAAAAAAATGGAAAATATTGCAAATATTTGAAATGTTCCTAAATATTAGAAATCTCGTTTACTATATCATTTTTAAAATCTTTCAAATCCTTGAGATCTTGTGAAAGTTTTAAAAATAATATTTGTGAAATCTTTTGAAATCTTCTTAAAAAAATTGAAATCGTTCAAAAGCTTTAAATTTGTTTGAAATCTGTGAAAAATTGTATGATTTCTTTTCAATATTTCAAAATCTTCTAAAAAAGTTTTAAATCGTTATGAATCTTCGAAATTGTCTGAAATCTTAGAATTCTCGTTCACTATACCCTTTTTAAAATCTTTGTGAAATATTGAAATTTCTGTGAAATCATTTCAAACCTTTACAAATTTTTGTATTTGGGCTAATGTACCATTTTTGAAATCTTTAAAATTCTTTAAATATATTGTTTGTATTGTATGAAGTCATTAAAATATTAGAAATCTTTTGAAAACCTCGAAATATTTTTATAAAGACTTTGAAATAATTTCTATTTATTTGAAAGCTTTAAAATCGTTGAAAAATGGTGGGAATCGTTGTAAAATTTTTCAGATCTTTTGAAAGCTTCTAAACAAATTCAAAATCGTTTAAATAAATTTTTTGGAAAAAATTGAATTCGAATGCTCAATAAAAACAAAAACGTAAAAAAAGGGAAGGTACTAACACTTTTCAATTGAACAGTTTTAAATGAAATGCATATAAACTGAAAAATTTAGAATTTTGACCTTTTATAATTTATGTGGAGTTCAAAAATTCAGATTCAACTGAAAAAATATAAATCTACATTACGATTTTCAATGCTCTAAATTAAAGGATCAATCAATGAACTTTCAAATTTTCAAAATTTCATATCAATTAAAAAAAAAATTAAGAAATCTTTAAAATCTTTGTGAGAACTTTTTGAATCTTTGTGAAATCTTTAGAAATCTTCTAAGCAATTTTGAAATCAATATAAATCTTTAAAATCTGATGTACTCCATCCTTTTTTAAATCTTTGTATTTGAAATCTTTACGAAATTTTTATAAAATCTTTGGGAAATCTTTTTTACTCTATTAAAATCATTAAAATATTTGAAATCTTTGTGAAATGTTCGACAGTTGAAAATGTTTGAAATCTTCTAAAAAAATTTGATATGGTGTCAAATCATTAAAATGTTTTTAAATCGTTTGAAATAATTAAAATATTTGAAATCTTTTTCAATTTTTGAAAATTATTATTGATTAACATAATAATTATTAAATAAAAAATATATATTAAAAAATCTTTGAAATATTTGTGAAATATTTCTTTAATCCTTATTTGTGAAATCTTTTGTGTTCGTTTGAAATCACTGAAATCTTTTAAAATCTCAAATTTATTTAAACCTTTTGAAATGGTTTAAAATCTTTGAAATATGGTGTAATAAAAACATGTTGAAATCTTTCAAATTCTTGAAATTTTCTGAAATCCTTCTTAATTATTTTAAATAATTATGGAATCTTTCTCAAATCTTTTGTATTCATTTAAAATTATTAAAATACTCGAAATCTTGGTGAAATATTTTGAAATTTTTAAATATTTGAAATCGTTTAAAATCTTTGTGAAATATTCGAAAAATTCCAGGTTTTCAAGGTTTTGAAGGTCGCTGAACACCCTGCTGTAGTTCCAAGGTTTGAAATCCTTGTAAACCACGAAGTTAAAATAAATCTAATGAAAATGAGAATGTAAAAATGTAAAAAAAGTACTTGTCCATCTCGAATCATTCTCGCCAGTCGTTTGTCATTTATGTAACTCAGTCCGTAGAGCGAAATATAAGTGTTTCCTTTTTTCAAAATCAAGGGTGGTATCTCCACCTGAGTTAGGTCCGTCCATTTTCCAAAATAGTTAACAAAACCGGTCGAAGAAAGCAGATCTAAAGCTCCCATCGCACCCGAACCTGAAAAATGTACACTTTTAATTCAAGCTGAAATTTACGGAAAGTATTCAGGTCTCGGATAGACTGGAAAGCTTAAAAAGTCGCACAACATTTTAAAAAATAATTTTAAAAAAGGAAGAAAAGACACTGCATGACTGGAATAAGAATTTTATTTGTTTACGAGTATAAAGCAGATAATTCTTAAGGATTATAAAATATTTCTTGGGCAATCAAAATAAACTTTAAAGTTAAAACATTTTTTAACAAGTCATTAATATTGAAGGATTTTGAATCAGGTTTTAAAATATTTATTTCTGAACTGTCAAAATTGTTAACTCAGAATATTTTGAAATGAGAAATTTATAATTTCAATTAATTTTGAATATGTTGAATTTAAAATTACTCAACAATAAAGGCTTTAAATTTCTGAGATGATCTCGAAACAGTGAAAATAAAGTAATTTTTCACGAAGATAGGGGAATAAATTCTTATAAATATAAATTATTGTCGACTTCGAACATTGATTAAAAAAATATATATACAATTTCATAATTTTCGAAATTGGGTCAAATATATTGAATTTTTTTAAAAGTAGTTGAATTTTCAACCAAAAGAGACAAATTTTGAACCCGAATAGGAACTTTTAACAAAAGAGTTAAGTTTTCAAGCTAAAAAGTCGAATGGTTTAAAAAACAGTAAACTTTTGAACCCGAAAGAACAATTTTGAACAAAAATAGTCGAATTAAAAAACTAATAATAATAATTTTCAAACCAACAGTTGCCTTTACAACCGAATAATTAGGAATTTAAAAGAGACATACACAGATGTATTTACTACCAAATGGTCAAATTTTCAATCAAAAAAGACTAAACTTCAACCAAAATGTTGAATTTCCAAGCCAAACAGTCACATTTTTCAATAGACAATTCAATCATCAACAAGAAAAGTTAAATATTCAACAAAAAATGCCATTTTAAACGAAGAACTAGCTATTCAATTAGTCTAGTCTATTCAATTATTATTATTCAATTTTTAATGTGAATAATTTCAAATTATATATTTTCTAATCATTTTCTTTTATATAGTTTAATTTTAACGATCTATAATTGAAAATTCTTAAATTTAAATAAATGTATATATAACAATTTTGAAATGTTGATATTAAAAATTGAAATTCAATTTTTCAATAATCAATCTTCCAAATTAAAGAAATTTAAAATATAACTCACCAAAAATAGAGAATTATTAATTGTAAAACTTGAAAATTGCATTATTTTTATTTTTAAATAGTACTAATAAAAAGTTCCTTGCTTTTAAAGGCTTAGAATTAAAATTTCTATAATTTTAAAAAGTGACAATTGAAAACTTCAATTTTAGGAATGTATAAATAAAAATGTTCAAATGTTGTATATGCTGAAGATTGAAAATCAAGTTTTCATTTCGAAATCTACATAATTTTAGAAATTACAAACGTAAATCATCAACTAAACATTAATCAATTTATCAAATAATGATCATTCATCAAATTAAAACTCTTAAATTTTGAAAATCAAAATTTGAGTTTTTAATTCTTTATCTTCAGAACGCATAGTTTGAAATTATAAAATGGCAAAATTAAAAACTCTTGAATCTTTAAGAATTAAAATGCAAAGTTATATTATTTTAAAGAGACTCTATTGAAAATTTTAATTATAATGACTTACAATTCAAAATCTTGCAATTTTAAATAGTTAAAATTAAATATTATTGGATTTTGAACATTTATAATTTCAAATTATTTTAATTTAAACATTTTTTTGCCATTCTCAAATTTTGAATAGTTGCAAATGTAGACTCTTTAATTTTTTGGAATAGTTGCAGTTTGGAAAAAAATTCCATTTTAAAGAGTTAAAATTGCAATTTAATCAATTTGGTAGATGTTCGATTGAAAATTCTTCTATTGTGAGCAGTTACAATTGAAAATTATTCATTTTTAAAGATACGTAAATAACAATTCTTAAATTTCGAAAATTTAAAGTCAAGTTTTTAATTCAAATGTATCTAAAATGAAGAAACTTCCAAAATGAGGGATGAAAATTACAAAACTTTACATACTAAAACATAAAAATCTCCTAATTTTTAAATATGAATGATAAAAATTAAAATATCTTTAATTTGATAGATTTAAAATGGAAATGTATATTATTTTAATGAGTATGAATCAAAAGCTTTTTAATTTTAAAGACTTACAATTCAAAATTTTTTTGGTATACGAAATTATTCAATTTTCTACATTTATATTTTAGAGGTCTGTAATTTTTAACGGGTTTTTGAAAATTTTCCATTTTTAATATTTGCAATTGAAGACTCGTCAATTTTTTGGAAATAGTTCTACTTTTTGGAAAAACATCAATTTTAAAGGTTTAAAATGGAAATATATTCAATTAGATAAATTCTTTAACTGTAAAGAGTTACAAATGAAAATTTTTCAATCTAAAGTTACATAAAAAGACGAATGTTTTAAAAGACAATTTTAAACAAAGAACGATGAATTTTCAACCAAACAATTGAAGAAAAAATGATTTCTTAAGCAAAAAGACGAATTTTGTATAATACAATTGAATTTTAACCAAAAAAATAATTCTGAACCAAGAAAAACGAAATCTCAACCGAAAAAAGATTAATTTTTGACCATAAAAGATGGATTTTCAATCCACAAGGACAAATTTTCTGTCAAAAAAAAGAAAGTTCAATAAAACAATTGAATTTTTTACCAGTTCACTTTTCAACAAAATAATTAAATATACCAACAAATGATCAAATATTAAAATAAAAGAGAAAACGAATTAATTCTTTACGAAATAAGATTACTTTTCTACCATAAACAAATTTTCAATCTAAAAGGATGAATTTTCTATCCAAAAAACGTAATTAATTATAAATTTTTGAAGTATAAAGCTTTAATGAGAAATTATTATTAAATTTCAATGTTCCGAATTAAAACGTTATAATTTTTTATATTTTTTGATCATATTTTTTAATATTTTATTATTAAATAAAATTGAAGCACAATCCGAGCCCTGGCATTATACAGAAAATAAAACTAATTTGTATTTACTTGGATCATCATGGTTTCCGTGAATTGAGAAAACCGGAATGCTGATATTCAGATTTGGGTCCTCGAAATTCACCGTCTTTTGATCACAGTGTTGAAAAATAATAGCTGGATCGGTCAGTAATTGAATTTTAACATCGCTGAAATATAAAGTAAAAATATAACAATTACACATGCAATAGAATAATTGTATTATTAATAAATAAGGTATATTACTTAAAAATATACAAACCGTGTTCCCAAGCAATACTTTCGCAGTAATTCGATACATTTTGATACAACATCCTGAGGTGGTTTGGTGTCGTGAAAAAGATCGCCGCCAAGTAAAATAAAATCGACTTCGTGTTCTACAGCTAGTTGTAAAATCTCTTCGAAAGTGACGAGACTATCATTCTCTTGTGCTACGATAAAATTACAATATACTGTTTTTTCTCAAAAGATTTTTTCCTTTATTCATATAAAAACTGCCAGATGTATTTTCATTTAAAAAAATGATGAACCATTTATTTTTGCACGCAGGAAAGAAGAAACCATTTTTTTGTAAGAAATGTTATGTTTTTTATGATTTTTGATTATGTACGCCATTAAAGAATTTTTTAAATTATATTATGTTGTTGGCCATCATGATAAATTCAGAAGATTTCAGAAAAATTCAAGTCACATTCAAATGAATACATTCGAAATCAAATTAATTAAAATGCCTTACAATTATTAAAACCCTTGCAAATCCTTTAAAATTGTTTAAATCTGTTAAAAATGTCTTGGAATCTTATAAAATACCCTGAAATATTTCAGTATTTGAAAGCCTTCAAGCTACTGAAAATAATGAAAAATGTATGGGAATCTTTTAAAATTTCCTAAAGTATTTCGAATCTTTTGATATCTTTTTAAAGCTCTTGCAACTTTGTAAAGCCCTAGAAACCGCCTAGGAATCTCTTACATTACCCTAAAATATTTTAAATCCTTTTATATGACTGAAATCAATAAAAAAATTTTGTAATCTTCTAAAATAACATAAATTTTTTTAAATCCTTTGGATTTTTTTAGAGCTCTTGAAAATTCCAAGAACTTAAAAAAAATCCTTTAAAATATTTTAACTCCTTTGATCATTTTACCAATTGATGCTCAGGAACAATTAAATTAAAACTATTAAAAATAACAAAAAATAAAATCCATTGAATTAAGTACAATAGAGTAAATTTGAGAAATTCCCAAGAATTTAGCTTAAATTAATAAGAATTGAGGTTGAATTCCAAATATCTTCAAATATTAAAAACCCTACAAAATACCTAACTTCTCAGGAATAAATTCTTTAAAATTCACTAAAATATTATAAAATCCCGTGAAATTCTATGATGATATTTTCTAAAATCATGAATAATGTATTATTGATTTTTAAAATCCCTTTAAATCTTTGAGATCCTCGGAAATCTCATAAAAAAACGTCAAATATTTTAAAATATTTTAAAACCTCATAAGTCCTGTAAAACCGTTCCATATCTTAGCAATTGTAGAAAATTCTTTAGTCTAAAATATTTCAAAAGCTTTAAAATCACTTCAAATTAATGGAATTTATGAAAAAAAATTCCTTTGAATCTTTTAAAATTCTCTAAAATACCGTAAAATCTTGAACCCTTCTTATTAAAAAAAAAAAGCATTTAACTCAAAATTTTTCACGCTAAATTTGCAGTTGATCAACTGGAAATATTTATTTTTTAAATTATTTATCTTGGTATATTTGAGTTAAAAAGTGAAAGAACTTTTTGCACTTATATAGTTATACTTGTCCTAGGAAATATTGTTTTTTTATTTTGTGCTTTA
Source organism: Druon quercuslanigerum (assembly GCA_010014905.2). Classification (NCBI taxonomy): domain Eukaryota; kingdom Metazoa; phylum Arthropoda; class Insecta; order Hymenoptera; family Cynipidae; genus Druon; species Druon quercuslanigerum. The sequence continues at coordinate 10,258 of JAAAKG020011484.1, read as the reverse complement.
ATTATTTATAAATAATTTCATTAAGTCCTTGAATTTTGTACAGATGGATTTGATTATATTCATCGTATGCCTTGCTGTATATTATAACTGTAACCAAAAAATTAATTTTGATCATAAAAATTAATTCATAACATAAAGGACAATTCCTCGATTTTAATGAAAAGGAATTAAACTTGTATCATTTGTAAATAAAAACGCTTAAAATTGAATAATCTGAATTTAAAGTGTTTAAAATTAAAAAATTTGTAATCAGAAATTCTCGAAAAAGAAAATTTGTATTTTTAATTGAATCTCAAAATTAAAGGATTTCAGATTAAAATTTCAAAAATAGGACAATTTTCTGATAAGAACTTACAAAAATCGTTTTTACATACACTTAAAAAACTTGAAAACTAAATGTAATGTTTTAGAGTTTTTAAAATTCTACGATTCAAAATTGCTATTACATGAAAAATTATAATTTAACATTAAAACTGATTAGAGAAATTTTTCTATGATAAAAAAATACATTCACCGCCATTTTCGCCATTCAAAATCGAAATTTCAATATTGATAAACCTTTCAAATTGGATTGTTGTATAAAAACGTTCAATATAAAATTAATTTTAAATGAGAAACATTAAAAATGGAAAAATGTCTACTATGGAACGTTCAAAATTAGAAAAATACGAACCTGATTTAAATGTGATAAAATGTAGTCACCAAGAATTGTGAATCAACATTTTTTTTATATTAAACACCTTTAAAATTTAAATCGTTGAAATATATAAAATTTTCAAAATGTTAAGTATGCTTGTTAGAATTCAACAGTTTCTTTTTTTATTCTGCCAAAAAATTGTAGAGTCGATCAACATTTTTTTAATAGAATCAAAATTTAAAATTCTAGAATTTCAGCCGCTTTGACTCTGAAATATTCAATTTAGTTTGAATTTCAAATTGTCAAATTTTGTTTAAAAACTTTAACATGTTCTGAAATTTTTGATAGCTATTGAAGTTTTTAAAATTTTGTAATTGTTTTAAGTCGTTATAAATTCTTTGAAGTACTCGTAAAATCTTTCCTATATATTCTGTATTTATTTAAAAATCTGTGAAATATTTTGAAATTTTCTAAAAAAATATTGAACCAGTTTAAAATTTTGGAAATGCTTTGAATTTTGGCGTAATGTACCTTTTTTGAAATCTTTTGAAAATATTATGGATTCTTCGAAATATTTGTGATATCTTTTGAAACATTATAAATTTTTTTTAATTATTTGAAGCCTTTGAATTATTTTTAAATATTTGACATCTCTGAAATTTTGATGGAATTTTTGAAACATTTATGAAATCTTACAAAACTCTGTTGCATTCGTTAGAAGTCGTTAAAAACTTTTAATTCTTTGTGAAATCTTTTCAAATCTTCTAAACAACTTGAAACCATTACAAATATTCTAAAAATGTTTGAAATCATTACAAATCTTCTAAAATCTGATTTACTCCCTTTTTAAAATCTTTAAAATCCTTGAAATATTCTGAAAGTTTAAAAATGTGGTTCACTGTACCTTTTTTGTAATCTTTGAATTTAAAATCTTTATTACATTTTTCTGAAATCTTTGAAAGCCTTGAAACATTTGTTAGATTTTTTCAAATATTTAAAAATCTTTATTAAATCTTTCTTTTCTGACTGTTTGTGCAATCTTTTGTTTTCGGTTGAATCTTTTTGAATCTTCGCAAATTAATTAAACCTTTCAAAACTTTTAAAGATTGTTAAAATATATTTGAAATATTAAAAAAATTCTTGAAATCTTTTGAAAACTTTGTAAATCTTTGTAAAATATTTATGTTTTTGAAATCTTGTCTAAACGCCTTTTTCAAATCCTTAAATCCTTTTGAAATCTGGTGTACTCAAAAAACGAGTAGTCAACCCCTCGAAAAATGTTTTAAAAGCAAAACAAACATTCAAATTCAAGGTTTTCGTAAGAAGTTCAAGGAGATTTTGACGTTTTCCAGGTAAGAAAAAATTCAAGAACTCCATGTTGTCAAGGTCGCTGGAAATCCCAATGTTTTGAAAATGTTTTAAACTCAATATTTAATCAATTAACGTTTAAATACTTTACATTTTTAATGATTTGAAACAAAAATTCAAACACATTAACGTGCGCCACGCGCGCGTATATTTACTGCTGGCAATTATAATAACAAAGATTTTACCGGCTTTTTTACCGGAATTCAGCTAAAAGGGCGCTCGTTATTTTAAATTTTAGGTTAGACTTAACAAAATACACAAAGGAATGTAAAAATAATAATAGGGAAATAATAAATTCTACTTTTTTTAAAACAGATATATGTGAATAAAGTTTAAAAACACTAAATAAAACTAACTTTAAGAACACAAGAAATTAGAACGTACCTCTTTTGGTGGATCGTTCATAACCCAAATGACAATCAGTAGCAAGTAATATTTTTATCGTATCTTCCGCATCAAAAACTTCTGGTTGTGGGGCCTCTGCTAAGTTATCATTTTCCTCATCAGACATTTTGCTTGGCAATTCCAATTAGGAATAATAATATCAATGATATTCCTTTTTATTGTTGCTATTTTCTTTGACACATGTAGTTGGCCGAAAATGGCTGAAAATCTGGCGCGATTCATATTGCGCAGTATCATGAAGCGCCACCTACAACATAAGGCGGGAGATTTCATTTTTTTTTTAAATTTCAGTAGCCGCCAAAATATTTTTAAAACTATTCTCATTTATCTAACAAAAGAAAAAAATAAAATAGGTACTTTATTGTACCAGGCTTTAAAATACTGCTTTCTGATAAATTGCTGAATATAATACATTAAATTAATTGATTATTCTTGTAAACTATTATTATTATTTTTAATTTAACGTACTATACTATATTATTTAATAATCATAAATTAAAATAAACATTGAAGCATTGAAGTAGCTATATGCATTGTCTAGCATACAATTTTAGTTTAATTTTAATCCTAATCGGATATCAGTGTTACTCTGTAACTTTTATTTAAATAATTTTTTATTCCAGCTGGAATTAGAAGCAAATAAAAAAATTAATAAATTAACGTTAAATTTTATATTGTAATTAAAAATGTAATCAATAATCTTAATGATGTAATTTTTAACTATTTTTTAAAAATGGTTCCATTTTGAACAATTATAATTGAAAAATCTTAAAATTAAAAAATGTATAAATAAAAATCCTTAAATTGGGGCCATATTAAAGATCGCAAGTCGATTTTTCAATCATTAATCTTCCAAAATAAAGAACATTGAAATATAAATCATCAAAATTACAGCATTTTTAATTTCAAAACCTGAAATTTGCAAACATTTTAATTGTTAATTTTCAAAATAAATAACCCTTTCATTATAAATATTTACAAAAATCAATCATCCACAAGTTTGAACTGTGAAAACTGAAATCTAGTAAACACTTCTAGCTGCATAAATAACAATTCTTAATATTTAAAAATAAAAAATCGAATTCTCAATTCGAAACCTTTGAAATTGAAGAAATTTCAAATATAAAGCATACAGATTACAGATTTAAAAAATTTTTAACTTAAAATTCACATACCTTTATATTTTACATTGTGCAGATAAAAAACTCCTCAATTATAAAGACTAAAAATTAAAAGTTCTATCATTTTTAATATTAAACATTAAAAACTCTTTAATTTTAAGAATATGTAAAAAATTCTTGAATTTGGAAGATTTTGAAGATAAAAATCAAGTTCTTATTTCGAAATCTACCCAATTTAAGAAAGTGCTATTGTTAGTCATTAAAATTACAGAATTTTTAATAGAAGTTGGCCTTATGACCAGATTCCTACTTTACCGACACTTTTTTTTATTTTTGAACTTATTTTAACTCGGAGCACCACATCGAGTTAAAAATTAGAGATAATAAATAAGAAGCACTAAGAAATCTGGCTCTGGTCCTAAATCTTAATAATTATCACAAAAGTAAAAATAATATTTACAAAAAAAACTTTTTTTATAATAATTAGAATGTAGGACCAGAGCCAGATTTCTTAGTGCTTTTTATTTATTATCCAAAATTTTGAACTCGATGTGGTGTTTCGTGTGAAAATAAGTTAGGAAATAAAAAAGCGTTTTTTTTTATTGAGGCTCTTCAAATAATGTAATATTGTATTTAAAAATTTTTTAATTGCCTAATTTGGCAAATCACAGTCAAAGATTATGCGAGCTTTATGTTTTAGAAATAAAAATTCTGTAATTCCGATGCTTTATATTCGAAATTTATTCAATTTGGAATGTTTAGAATTAAAAGTCCGACTTTTCATTTTCAAAATTCAATAATTATTATTTATATATTTAAAAAATTGAAAATCTTTTAGTTGTACCTCTTCAGAGTTAAAGAATTTTTAATTGAAAATTTATAATTTAGTAAATTTCAATTTTAAACCTGTAAAATTGTTTTTTAATGGAACTATTACAATAAAATTAATGAGTCTTCAATTGCAAATATTGAAAATTGAACAACTCCAAGAAACCGCTCCAAATTTTAGACCTCTAAAATATAAATTTGTTCTCCAATTATGTAGTCGATATTTGATTAAAATTTTTTTTTAATTTTTGTCTATGCACCTTGAAAATAGACGAGCTTTTAATTTTAACTCCTTAAAATTCTAGAACTTTGATTTCCAAATCTTAAAAAATTGAAACATTTTTATTTATAAAGAATATTAAATAAAAATTATGCAAGTTTAAAGTTTATCAAGTCAAAATTCTGTAAATTTAATAATTTTACGTTAAGAATTTTTGAAATTTGGAAGTTTTAGGATTATTTAGTATTATTTTGGAAATTTACAATTAAAGATTAAGGCCATGTGATGAGTGGGTCTTATGACCAGATTCCTACCTTACCGTCGCTTTTTTATTTTCTAACATATTTTCACACGAAGCACCACATCGAATTAAAAATTTGGGATAATAAATAAGAAGCACTAAGAATCTAATCTGGCTCTGGTCGTAAATTTTAATAATATTGACAAAAGTAAAAAAAAATTTGCTTAAAAAACTTTTTTCATAATTATTAAAATTTAGGACCAAAGCCGAAAATTTCTAACGTAAAATTATTAAATTTACAGAATTTTGAATTGATAAACTTAAAACTTGCATAATTTTTATTTAATATTATTTAAAAATAAAAATGCTTCAATTTTCAAAGATTTGAAAATCAAAGTTCTACAATTTTAAGGAGTTAAAATTAAAAGCTCGTCAATTTTCAAGGTTCATAGATAAAAATTTTAAAATGTTTTAAATCAAAGATCCAATATATAATTGGAAAAAAATTTATATTTTAGAGGTCTGAAATTTTGAGCGGTTTCTTGGAATTGTTCAATTTTTAATATTTGCAATCGAAGACTCCTTAATTTTATTCGAATAGTTCCACTTAAAAAAAATGTATAGGTTTAAAATTGAAATTTATTAAATTTGATAAATTTTTTATTAAAAATTCTTTTCTAAAATATAAAATTTGCATAATTTTTAATTGTGATTTGTCAAATTAAGCAATTAAAAATTTCTTAAATACAATGGTAAATTATTTAAAGAGCCTCAATCAAAAAGTTTTTTAATTATAAACTTTTACAATTCAAAATCGTTAAAATTTTGAAGAGATATAATTGAAAATTCTTGAATTTGAAATATATAGATTAAAAATTATTCTATTTTCAATATCTGTATTTTAGTGGTATTTAATTTTAAACCGTTTTTTTTAAAGTTAAATTTTAAACATTAGCAATTAAAGACTTTTTAATTTCTTTTGGGATAGTTCCATTTTGAAAATGAAAAATGGAAAATGGTTCAATTTTGAAGAAGTAAAATTGCATTTTATTTAATTTTATAGGCTTGAAGTTAAAAATTACTTCAATTTTAAAGATACATAATAAACCATTCTTAAATTTTTAAAATCGAAGGTCGAGTTTTTAATTTTAAATCTTCCAAATTGATGAAATTTCGAATATAAAGCATTTAAATTGCAAGATTTTTAATTCTATAACATAAAACTCGCATAATTTTTCATTTTAAATTGACAAAATTAAAACCCCTTTAATTTTAAAGAATAAAAATAAAAATGTATATAATTTTAAAAAGTCTTAATCAACAACTTTTCATTTTAAAGATTTATAATGTTTAAGTCTGGAATTTTCAAGATATAGAATTGCACATTATTTAATTTTAAAAGGCTCTTTATTTTTTTGGAATAGCTTTATTTTAAAAATGAAACATAATTTTATTCAATTTTGAAAATTTATTATTTAGTTTTAATTAATTTTATAGATTTGCAAATGAAAATTCTTCAATTGTGAAGAATTATAATTGAATATTCTTTAATTTTAAAGAAGCATAAATAACAATTCTTAATTTTTTTAAAGAAGTCTCGAGTTTTATTTTCTACATCTTCCAAATTGAAGAAATTTTGAATATTATTATAATATTATTATTATTATATTTTATATTATTATATTATGTTATTATATTTAAAAATTACAAAAATAAAAATTATTCAATTTTAAACATTTAAAATTGATATTTATTCAATGTTGTAGATTTTATAATGGAAATTCTTTAATTTTAAAGATAAATAAATAAAAATTCTTAAATTTTGAAAATCAAAAGTCGACTGTTTAATTCTAAATCTTCCAAAGTAATGAAATTTCGAGTATAAGGCATCGAGATTGGAGAATTTTTGCATTTAAAGACTCTTTCAGTTTTTTGGAATAGTTCAATTTTAAGAACTAAGAATGAAAAATTATTCAATTTTATTAATTTGCTTTGTGGATAATTAAATTTGAAGATTATTATGAGTAATAATAAGGTAAATGTTTCAGTAATTCCGATGGTCAATTAACTGATAAAAACTAATTTATTTTTAGCATTTCTTAGAATAAAACAAATGGTTGATAATGCAAATCAGATAATTGTCTTAAATAACATTATTTTATTCAAAAGTTATAGAAAAAAAGTATTTTTATCTTTTTGAATGAGCTTAAATTTTTCTTTGGGTATATTAATGCATTATGATCACCGTTAAAAGTTTTATAAATGAGATATATTAGTACGGAGTGTTATTTTTTATTTATAAATATTTCAGCAATTATTTAATATAACATTTTTCAAATTAGGTGTATTTGCCGGGCTGCGATGGCGTGGTTGGCAGCACTGCTAGTCCATACCGAAGGAAGTCGAATGAAGCCGAATCATCATAGCCGAATTAAGCCGAATAAAGATGTCACCGATGTGTCATGTGTCATGTGCGTCAGCGTCCTAATATGACTAATAATTTTATCCATTAAACTAATTAGGTATTGAGAAATAATAGTTAAGGGTCTTTCCCTAATAAAGTAAATTTTAGAAAGTGCTCAGTTGTCCTAAAAGGTGATGAATTGAGCCACCATGAACTTAATAGTTTAATCTTGTAATTGTGTCAAAATAGAGGTTATGTTTTGTTTGTTTCTTTTGAATTTTTGGAGTCTGACAGTTCTATTCTTCGTGTTTTTCTACGAATAATAAACCGGAAACTATTGTAATTGAGTGATTTATTCAATGTTCAGAAATTTTAGCGGTGTTGGGAAATCGCTTGGAAAAAATATCACTAAAAAATTAGAATATAACCAGGAGTAAACGGAGCAAGGTATGTTAAATGTTCGCGCTTTTCTGCGATTATAAATGTCATAAATGTTTAAATAACTACTACTATCAGTCTCGCGCCAAGCGCGTGTAGTTTTTCCATTTCAGAGGAAAAATAATTTTATAAGATTTAAGAGATTTTTTATAAGATTTTATAAGATTCTTCAGAAAATTCAAATTTTTTTTAAATATTTCATATGTCGAATCTAAATTGAATCCTCAACCTAAAAAGATTAAATTTCGTCCAGTTGTATTTTTAACCAAAAAATATTAAATACTTGCAAAAAAATAGAATTTTTTACAAAGTAATTAAATTTTTCTAACAAAAAATATTAATTTTCAACCAAATACATAAGTTTTCTACTAAGAAGAAAATGATGAATTCTCAATTTTTATTTTATCAAAAAAAATATTGTTCTAACAACAATTAAAATAATGCATTTGAAGTTTATTTTTTCATCTGTTTCAAAAAACAATGTAATATTTAATATTTCAATCTAAAGGAAGGTTAATTTTTCTACCTGAATTCCAGAACGTACAAATGAACAAAACATTTTTTCCCAGTTTTATTTTATCAAAAAATATTGTTTCAACTATAATTAAAATAATGCAATCAACGTTTATTTTGTAATCTGTTATTTGTAATATGAATTGAATCAATATTTTTAGCGTTGTTGTCAACAGTAAAAATTTCGTTCATTTGAATTTGTCTACCAAGAAGATTAATTTTCAGCAAAAAACAAAACGAGTTTTTAATTAAAATGATAAATCCTCAATAAAAAATATTATAGTTGTCATTTCAAACAATAAAGAAATTCACAAATCTAAAAAATTTCTTCGATTAAAAAAAAAAGTTCAAAGTCAACTTTCTAGTCCAAAAAACTAATCTTCTTTAAAGAAGGTACATTTTAAAACAAATAGTTAAATTTTTAATCAAAAAAATATTAATTTTCTACCAGTTGTATTTTTAATAAAAAATATTAAATATTTTCAAAATAGAGAAGTTTTTTACAAAATAGTTTTTTTTTAATTTTCTGAAAAAACGACTTTTTAAATAAAATGATAAATTCTCAAACAACAAAGAGTTTTCTGTTAATGGGAGAAAACAGTTTTCATCTAAGATGGTCCAGTTTCGAGCCCAAAAAACGAGCCTTTTTTAAGAAGATAAATTTTTAACTAAAGAGTTATATTTTCAATAAAAAAGAATTAATTTTCGACTAGTATTTTTAGTCATAAAAGATTAAATATTTGAAAAAAATATGAAATTTCTGCATAATAGTTTAATATTTTAACCCAAAAATATAAATTTTCAACAAAAAAGTTAAATTTTCAACCAAGTAGTTGAATTTTTAAACATTTACATAAATTTAATACCATGAAGATTATTTGTCTGAAAATAAAAATGAGTTTTTACATAGTTCATACTTCAATTTTAAAGGGAAGTTAATTTTAAATCAAAAACAGTTCAATTCATCAAAAGGAAACAAATTTTCAACAATATATTTGGATCGTCTACAATAAGAAAGAAAAAAAATCTTATGCAAATTATAATTTGAAAGATAAAATATTTCTTAAGTTTCTGTATTTATTTGCTTTAAATTTGTACAGATATACTTTCTGTAGGTACCGCAAGAAAATTCAAAATTATTTTTTAAGAATTCAGATATGTTGAAAAAGTGTATAGAATACTTCTAAACAAAATTTTATTGTATTGGATTTTTGTTCAAAATTTTTGTTGCAAAATCGAAAAATTGTGCTTTAAAATCTTCTGCATTCATTTGAGAAATTTTAGGAAATCGTTTGAAATCTGTTTATATATTTTTAAATATTTTCTTAAAATTAATTTTTCAACTTAACAATTTTTTCTGGAACTTTAAAAAGAAAGTTTTTTTAAACCGTTCAAAATCCTTGAAATCATTCAAATTTTATTTCAAAAATTTCATAAATCTACATATTATTAACAAAATTTTGAACCCTTTTCAAAATTTAAATTATTTTTTCATCTTTACAAAATTTTTTTAAAATTGAAATTTCTTTTTGAATAATTTAAAGTTTTTCTAAAAAATGTAAATCTTCCAAAATTACAAAAATTATCTTAAAATCTTCCAGATTCTTCTGTGGCATACATTGAAATCTTGAAAGATTAAAATTAATCTTTAATGATAAAACCTAAATCATTGAAAATTTCCCTAGGAATCTTATTCTCGATACCGTTTTTTTTTCTTCCGATACCGATAATGTATAATCTTTGTAAATGAAGATATTTTAAGTTTTTGTCCATAATTTCATTTTTCTCATCTTTTTTAAAAAATAAAAAAAGTTTACAAATTATAGTGTGGTAGCAAAATTTTATGAACAGAATTATTTCTAAATATTAAAAAAACATTTACAATTAAAACTTTTTTTGCATCAATAATTTTTAGAAAAATTCAGAAATAAATTGTACCATCAAATAAAGTTACTTCTTGCAACTTTTTTATACTGAATTGATGGTGCAGAAAATGGTAATATTTATTAATAGATAAATAAATATAAACTTATTTAATAATAATGTTAAGTGCTTATAAATAGAATCCTTTTATTAACTTTAA
>JAAAKG020011473.1:0-20982 GCA_010014905.2 Druon quercuslanigerum | reverse complement strand
ATATAAACCATATATGCTTTAAATTCTCGTAAATGCTTTATAAATTCTCTGTTCGAGATTAAATGCTGAGCATATTCTCGAGAGCATTTGTTTAACATAAATTCTCGGGCATTTAAGAACCCTAGCCCGCTCCCGGACTATTTGATCCATTGTATGAAATTTAGAAATTTGTGCTTACACTTTGTGATTACACTTGCGTCATGAACAAATGCTACCATATGGGTCACGATCTGTCTCTGGTCCTCGTGGAAGCAAGTAGGGAAAAATATTTACTTACGAGTGTATTCCCGTGTATCCTGTCTGTGTTTAAACGACATCTTAAGTGCCACTGTTCGTTTATATCCGTTATAAACAGTGGTCGCTGTGCGTGATTTAATGGTTAGTTATAGTCCCGCTGCGCTTTTTAAGACCGTTTCCAAAAATCTCTAAAGATCTCTTTCCCCCAAAAAAATAAACACAAGTGTTGATATATCAGTTTCATGCAACTTTTCATGAGATTCACTTTAATCCTTACTCTTCTACTTTTAATCGTGGAATTTAGTACTTTTTTCTTGCTCACTGGAAATTTTCTTCGAAAAACATCTTGCATGATGCAATATTTTACAAATTCTCAATGTTAATATTATATTATTTATTTATTAGTTTTTACAAATTCTTGAAATCAATATTATTTATTTTTTGGATAACTTCATTTTGAATTTTTATGATTAGAAATTTTCAATTTTGAACGGTGATAATGACAGTGAATTTATTTTTCGATCTTAGAGTATGTGCAATAAATTTTAATCTTTGATTCAAGTAGCATTTATAAAATGAAATGAATTACCAAATTTAAATAGCTTCAAATTATAAATTATTTTAATTTAAAAGTTTTTAATTTTAAATTAAGCAATTTTGAACGCTTCTAATTTGATATAATACCATTTTAATGCCTTTAAATTTTTAATTATCTTATTTTCAAAATTATAATCTAGAAATTTAACTTTTTTAATCTGAAATCATTTAATTTCGAGATTCTTCAATTTAAGAAAATGGTTCCACTGAACGCATTTAATTATAAATATATAATTTAAACTCCTTCCTAATCAAAATCTCCAATTTTCGATATTTCAGTCTGAAATTTTTTAATTTTTTGAGGTTCTGATTTAAAAATTTTATGATTTAAATTATTAATTTATAAACATGGTTAAAAATTCAAAAAAAAATTTATTTTATTGAAAATTATAAACTACACCCAACTTTCGCTTTCAATCCAGTTCCGGGGGTTGCTTTCAAATAGCCTAGGACTGATTTCGGGGGGATCGAAACCTAAACACTGAAAGCCGCCTGACTCATTTTCAATTTGAATATATATATAATTTCGCAACCGCTCTCGCCCTGCTCCTCTGAGAAACTGTTGGACCGAGCAGTTCTAGGAAGGCCGAGAACGGGGTGACTGAAAGCAAGAGTTTGGTGTACTGTTTCAAAAATTATAAAAGCTTAATATTTAAAAATTTATTAACCAAAATTTCATATTGAAAACCTAGATAGTTGTTTTATTTTTATTTGAAAATTTTTCAAAATATTAAACATTTCAAGCTTAATCCGAAAAAATACAATTTCGAATTGACAGGTTAAAAATTGTACAATTCCAAACATTGAAATTACAAACAGCAATCTTTTTTTTATTCTTTTCTTTTCAATTTTTAATGGAACATCTACTAATTGTCTGACTTTTAAGTTGAAGATTTTAAAATATGAATGATTTAAAATTAAAAAATAATATATTAAAAAACTAGGAAATAAATGTATCTGAACTTCATCTAATTAATAATTTTTCATAACTTTCAAAAAATGATTCATTTCCATTTTAATTACAAAATTAAAACTTATGAAAGGGAAAAATTGAAATTTTAGCATTCAACATGAAAACTCAGAACTCTAAAATTGTAATCATACAAAACTAATTATATTATTCATTTACTGATGTATCAATTTGAAATGGTTTGATTTTCATCTATTTTGAATTTAAACAGACAAATTTTTAACAGACTAATTTCAACTCGTTAAATTTTTAACACATCATTCAAAATTATTGCATAAAAAGATTGCTATAATATATGCTTCCAGTGCTTCAAATTGCACAATTTTGAGCCTTTCAAATCTAACTTGCTTCAATTGCTTCAACTTCAGAAATTATTGCCTTATTTTTGTATTGTATATAATTTATTACGGAGTTATTTAATTCAAAATAGTTTGATTACAAATTTTTTGAACCAAAAATTTTATCACGTTTTTCTGATTGATATTTTAGAATTTCGAAGAATTTAAAAACCAGTGAAGTTGTTACATTTAAAATTGAAACCAAACAATTAATAATATTTTTATCTAAATGTATGACATCCAAAGCTGAAATTTTTCAATTTCGAAATATTAAAAGAATCTAGGAAACTTTAACTTTTTAACAACTCAATTTAATACATTTTCGACTAAAAAATTCTGCGCCTTAATTTTAGGTCAATATCCTGCTCAAAATGAGCCAAGCATTTTTCTATGTTGTGAGAAGGGGAAATGAGGCGTGGCAAATTAGAGAAAGAGTGGGGAAATGAGCGGAGAAGAAGTATGGTAAATGAGGATGGGAACTAGAAGAAGTGAGGATAAATGAGAGAACGGGTAGTAGGAGAAGTGACGGGAAATTAAGGACAAGTAGTGGAAGATAAATAGGGGTATTAGAGGAGGGGAAGTATAAGAAGTGAGGGAACATAACGGGAGGGAAAGTAGAGTTATTGAGGGGAAGTGAACGGAGGGGTGTAGGGAAAGAAAAGTGAATAGTGAAAAGGAGGGGAGGAGAATGATGGGAAATGTGGAAGAGCGAAGTGAGTGGAAACTAAGGGAAGGAAGAATGGGGAGTGAAAAGAAGTAGGCAAAATGATTCAAAGTAAGGGCGGCTAGTGAGGGAAGTGAAGGGAGGTCTAGTAGAGTATTGCGTGTAAGTAAGGGGGGGGGTATGACTTTGTAAGGGTATTAGGGGAAGGGGAGCGCCAGCTGTTAAATTGAGGAAGGAAGAAAGTAGATAAGAAAGAAGTTGGGGAAGGGACGGAAGTAGAGAGTAAAGAGATAACAGCAGGAGGATAAGGTAAGGAAAGTGTGAGAAGAGAAGATTTGTGCGACTTAATTAATCTTTTTTTGCAGGCGCGCAATGCCTCATTTAACTAATTTTTTTATTAATTAACAGTTCCAGTTGTTTCTACCTCAAGTATATCAAATATAAAAGAGGCCACTCGTAGAAAAAGATCTTGGTCCAGAGCTGTATTTAGTTCTTTGCAAAGAAAAGGATTAGAACGAAGATTTTCCCTACAAAAATATATTACGAAACCAGATAGGCGACAACTAGCTGCTACTTTGGGCCTTACGGATGCACAAGTAAATATAAAATATTATCTATGAATAAATTTAATTCTCTTTGAGGCCAGTCCATAAACTAAGTTAATAATTTTGGACTATTTTAATCCCCCCTCCCTCGCCTCTCCCTCCCGAAAATGTAACGTAGCCGAAAATTCTCTGCAAAACAGGGGATAATAGAGGAATAAATTCTTTTATATGAAATTAATGCAAATTCTATAATATTTAACTCAATATGTAACGCTTTAAATTTGTCAGATTTCAAGTCGAAATACAACCCAAAATAGCGAATGTTCAAAAACAAAACTAAATAATTTTTAACTTAACAATTGCAGTAGCAACCAAATAGTTAGATTTTCAAGTAAGAGGATGATTTTTTCGAAAACAGTTGAATTTTTGAATTGTTAACGAGTTGAACTAAACGAGAAAAAAAAACAAATTTTCAACAAACTAGTTGAATTTTAAACCAGACAGCTAATTTATCAACTTATGAAGGCTACATTTACAAAAAAAAATGGAATATCTAAGTTTTTAGGCGAAAAAAGTTTAATTTTTAACCAAAAAGTAGAATTTAAAAAAAAAATTTAATAGAGTAGTTTAACTTTGAGCCGAATAGTGGAACTTGTGACAAAAAATATACATGTTTAAACATACAATTGAATTTGTAACAAAAAAGATGAATTTGCCAATCAAAAGATTAGTGATCCATCAAAAAAGACAAATTTTCAACAAAAAGTTAATTATTTGCTAAATAGTTAAAATTCCATAAAAAATAGTTTAATTTTTAACAAAGAATTTTTTCTTCAAAAATAGAAATTTTCAAACAAATAATTAAACTGTATACCAAATTCTTAAATTTTCTATCGAAAAAGACGAATTTTCTACCGTATAATTAAATTTTAATAAAACTAGTTTAATTGTTTACCAAAAATAAAAATTTTCAAAGAAATAGTTCAGTTTTATACCTGACTGTTGAACCTTTAAATTAAAAAGAAGATTTTTTGACAAAATAGTTAAATTTGCATGCAAAAAGAGTAATTTTTAACCAAATAGATGAATTTTAATTCAAGAATATAAATTTGCAACTAAGTAGTTCAACTTAAACCAAATTGTTGAATTTTCAATCCAAAAACGATTTTTTGACCAAATAATAAAATTTTCATGCAAATAGTTTAATTTTTAACCAATTAGTTGAACTTTCAACCAGAAATATAAATTTGCAAACAAATACTTGAACTTAAACCAAATTGTTGAATATTTAATCCCAAAAGATGAATTTTCTACCAAACTGTTCAACTTTCAACCTGATCATATGAATTTTGAACCAAATTAATTAATTTTTAAACAAATAAATTAATTTTCTTTAAAATAGTTTAAGTTTATGCAAATTATTTGAAATTTTTTACAAAAAAGCCGGAGTTTCATCAAACTAGTTGAATCCTTAACTGAAAGAATTTAATTTTCAACCAGACAGTTGCATTCTTAACAAAAAAGGTTAGATTTGTAGCAAAACAGTTGAATTTTCAACTAGAAAATATCAATATTTACCTAAAAGGATGAACTTTTGAACGAAATGCAAAATAGTTACATTTTCAATTAAGAAAATTAGCTCTCGACAACTACAAAAAACTAATTGTCAACAAAATGTTTAAATTTTTAATCAAATGGTTAAGTTTTTAAGTAAAATGGTGAATCTTCAAACAAAAACGAAGTCCTTTCTGTCTCATGTTTATGCTCCCCCTCTCTGAACTCTCTCCCCTCCCCTCTTTTCCACGCATGCGTGTCCTCAATGCATAAGTGACGTCAAGCGCACGCAAATTTTCACTTCTGCCTTGTGACCCCACTACCACACACTTTTTTTTTAACTTATTATCAGGAAGCTTACTAAACGTCCAATGTAATTTAAAAAATTTTATCAACATATACAGGGTGTCCCAGACTCAAGTGTCCGAACTTATATATCTGCATAGAAATTAAAAAAATAAATCGAAAATTCCTTTTCCAAAAATCAGTGGAAGTTTTTGATTTATAAAATATTTAGGCTGGACACGTAGTGTTATTGAGAGAGCGTCGAAGTGGGATTAGCGACGGGAGTAAGAACAGCGGTCACTACACTAAGTGGTACTCCCGATCACACACGTGCGACTGTTTATACCGCGCTTCTGATTGGTCCAGCTTGAATCTTTTTTACCTGAAAAACTAAAGCTTCAACCGATTTTTAAAAAAGGAATTTTCCATTTATTTTTTTTTTTATGTTTATACAGCCATATAAATCCGGATACTTGAGCCTGGGGCACCCTGTATCATAACTTGATACCTTTTTTACAGGTGAAGGTTTGGTTTCAAAATAGACGAATGAAATGGCGTCATACGAAGGAATGTGAAAGCACAACCACAGCAAAAGTCGAAACGATACAAAATAAGGTTTCCCAAAAAAAATCAGCAAAATCGGTTCTAAGAGATTTTGTGGAGGCAAGCAGTTGTGCACAAGAAGAAGAAATCGAGGTTGAAGTTGATGTTTAATTAAATCGATGTAATTCGACAATTATAGCATTCCTAGTCATAATATAAATATTTCAAATTAAATTAATTTAATTTCATAATTTTAAGCGTAATAATAGTATCATTTTTATCACTTAAGATAGTAGTTAGTTATATGGTACACTCAACTCCTGATATAAGAAACCCCGGTTTACAAAATTCCTAGAACTGATGGCCTTTGTAGTTTCCTGACGAGAGGATTCGCCGGGTGGAAAGAGAGGATTTTCTCAGTCAAGCGTGACAAACAGCTCTAGGGCTGCACTCTCAGCGCGTTAGTTGCCTCTGGTTGCATCATGCTTCCAAATCCAACATAAATTATTCGCGCGGCCCTGGCTGCTTGCGTTTAGAATTCCTTGATTCAGTATCAAGGCCAATGAAAGCCATGTCTGAAACCGTTCTTATATCGGGAGTTGAATGTAATTGTAAAGTAAGACGTTGCGCTCCAAATCGCATGTCCTCAAAAAAGTACAACATTTTGTGTATTACAATCAAATTGTAACGTAATTTAAATCAAAGATTCAGTTACCAATTCTCAATTGGAAGGTGGCAGTACAGAACTTGCCAACTAATATTTTTATCGAAAACGGGTACACTGTCGGTGGCGGTAATAACAAAATTGACTATATGGACAATATGACTTCTGAGGAAAAGTTGTAATGACTTACGTATTATTTTAAGAAATTAATTTTAAGTTTTGTAAACATTCGAAAGTAATTAATATCGTGAAAAGATTTTCACAAAATTTCAATAAAATGCTGATTTTTGAGGGTTTAAAAGAAAATTTAACAGCTTTTTACAATTTTTGATATGTATGTATAGGTTTCAAGAGAATTAAAAAATTTTCTTAAGATTCATGGGAAAATCTTTATAAACTTTCTATTTTGAAAATTAAGTTATAAGAGAATTATGAAAAAGATTACAAAACATTTCCCAAACTTTCGAAAAAGAATGTGGACGATTTTAAAGAATCATTTTGCTATTTTGCAAGATTATAAAATTTTAGATTATATTCGAGTAACTTTAAGAGAAGTTTAGACATTTTTAAATAATTCAAAATTAATTTAAAACTTATAAAGGTTTCAATTTTTTAATGCAACTTTTTGAAAAATTCGAAAAAATAGGCTTTGAAACATTTTTGAAATGTTTTAAGGAAACAATAAAATTTTCTTCAAATTCAAGGAAAAATTTTTAACGATTTTTTCTTTCGAAAAATAAATTCTGAAAAAAATCGAAAAAGATTACAGAACATTTCCAAAAATTTGGTAAAAGAATGTAGAAGATTTTGAAGCGTAATTTTTCAATTTTGCAAGATTAAAAAATTGTAGATAAAATTCGAGTAATTTTAAGTCATATTTACAAATTTTGAAGCGAATCAAAAATAATTCAAAACTCAGACAAGTTTCCAATTTTTTTGATGTAAATTTTTGAAGATTTCGTAAAAAATTAGTTTTTTAAGAATTTGTAACGGTTTGAAGAGAATGAACACATTTTCTTTAAATTCTTAGGAAAGTTTTAATGATTTTTAATTTTGTGAAAAGGCTTCAAAACATTTTAAATATTTCCAAAATATTCAGAATTGAATCTGGAAGTTTTTAAAGCTATTTTTTCTCACGGAAAATTCACATTATTTAAAAAAAATATATTGTGAAGTTTTAAAAGTTTTGTGAAGATTCAAGATAAATTTTCCATACGAAGATTTTTTTAAATTTCAAAAAAAATGTCGATGTTTGAAAATTTTGGAAAAAAAGCTTTTTACGAATTTTGAAATGTTTCAGGAGCATCAACATTTTTTCTAGAATCCTTGAAATACTTTAAATTACTTTTAATTTAAAAAAATTAATTTTGAAAGAAAGTTTAAAAACACTTTCAAACATTATTTTGAAAGACTTACAAAATTGTCAAAAAAGAATCTGGAAGATTTTAAGGCCATTTTCTTTAATTTTCAAAAAAAAAAATTAATTTTGGGAAAAATTCAAGTTAATTTAAAATACGTTTAGCAATTTTATAACTTTAAAAGACATTAACAAGATATTTGAAGACCTGCAAAGATTTCTAAAAATTCATAACTAAATTTTTAATTTATTTAAAACTTATAAAAGACCTATATTTCCTATAAATCTTTCAAACTAATTTGAATTTTTCCTAATCTTTATGAAACGCGGAGTAAGAATTATATTCATACAACTTTTAAAAAAACTGATAATTCATTTCCATGTTCGCAAGATTTCAGAATCGGATTTTAACTCGAATTTAAGTGTACTAAAAACTTTTAACAAATAAATAGTTATTTAAAATTTTTATTTATTATTCAAAATTATTATGTGTATTAAAAATGAACTCTTAAAACACTGATAATTTTATATTTTTAATTGCTATTTGTTGGAAAATTAAAATCCTATCATCTTTTATCTCATCGAAACTCATTACGAAGTAATAGCAGCATATGTGTACTGTGTAGATAATGAACGTAGTTCACCTTGAAGCTGGCTTTTTTGTATGTAAATTTTTATTAGGACGAATATGGAAACAAGAAAAATGCGTCGTACGGTATAACATGCGAATTTTTTATTCTAGAGAAATATTTTCGAATATAGGGAAGCAAAAAATGATAATTTTTATACTTTTGTAATTAATAATAATCGTCTGTATTGTAAAATTTAAATAGCGTATATAATTGAAAATAAAGTATTTCTATTGTTTATAAAATTTTTGATTATTTTATATTAGGAGGGGGAGGTAATTATAATGAGTAGGTAACTGAAATTAAGGCAATGAGAATAACAACTACACTACTGATGTAGTGTAACCGCGAATACTGATTAAGCAACACCTAAGAGTTTTGTGGTAAAAGACCAATTTCATTGTTGAGTAAATTAGTTGAAATTTTAATTATTTTTATATTTTTCAAATTTATTTAAATTTATTTATAAAATATAAATTCTTTAATCAGGCACATATTGAAGACATGCAAATTATTAATAACGGCATTAATAATATTCTAATATTCTCGTAATACTACAAATCTGTGACAACGAGTGCATGATAAAACTTACAAAAATTTCATTTGACTGAACACAAGTAACTTTATTATCAAATATAAATTAAAATTTATATTTATACAATAGCTGAAAAATGTCGTTGTTCAAATTTGACACATTCGAGTTTTGCCATATTTTCTGAGACTTGTATCTTTTGGGACATAAATATATAATTTTAGAAAATTGCTCAATAATTGATATTGTCAGGTTTAAAAATTTCGTTATTCAATAGCACTGAAATAGAATTTGAAGTTTTTTTTTATTTTGTGTAATTTGACATTTGTAAATGCATATTTTCTGAATCACCTTAAAATAAATAAAAAAACTGAAATCCTTTCTTCAGACATTTTTTCTATCTCGCGTTGTTATGCTAAAAATAGAATTTTTTTCATATTACTTTTTTATGGGTAAAGAAAAATATCCTACAACTCTTCTTTCAGATTGTTTACGTATCTCGTGTCTTTTGGGGTAATATATTGGAATTTTCGATTTTCTGCATATTACTTACGTTAAATGAAAACAAAATGACGAATCCTATTGGAAAATAGTTAAAAGACATTTTGTAGGATTTTTCAAAATCTATAATTTCTCTTTGGGACTTTTTTAGTAGTTTGCGTCGTTTGGCCATTCTGATACTTTCTCAATCATAAATAATGAGAATGTAATAAATGATTGCAAATTTGTATCTCTTTTTTTTGGGTGAATAACTTTTTCTGTCAATTCGTTTTCGTACCTTTTGTCGTTTTTCCACCAAATTTTTAATTTTTATATTTAATTCCATTTTTATAATTAAAACGAAAAACGCCTCTCCTAATAGAAAGTGATTCATAAAAAAATTTGTAGCTCTTTTTCTTGTCAACAATCTTTGTTAAATCATCTTGTTTCGTAAATTCTGTCGTTTTTCCACAAATTTGTATTCTTTTTTTATTGTCAATGTTATTTTTCACGAATAAAAAAAAGTACGCGTCCTATCAAGAAGTGATTATTAACGAATTTGTAGATCTTTTTCGGTATCACATTTTTAAAAAAAAATTTTTTTTTGTATCCTGCATAGTTTTACCAAAAAATTTAATTTTTGATTATTTATTGTGCAATCAAAATTAAAATCGTGCGTTGTTTGGCTTAAAATTTAGATTTTCGATTGATTTAAAAATTTTTGAAATTTAAATTGGAGTAAATTTAAAAGAATTCAAGAGAACTTGATAAAATTTTAACAAATGCAATATGAATTTAAGTAATTTGTGTGAATGGACGAAAATTTTTGAAAATCCACCCAAAAATTCCATTGGAATCGAATAAATAAGAGTGAATAGAAATAGTGAAAAAAAAATTTTTTTAAATTATTTTTTTCATCTGATAAAATCCATATGAATTTAACTCTGAAAATATTCTTTTTATCGAAAAAAGTCATTAGATAAATTGTTCATTTTTTCTAATAATATAAATATCCCTACGTAGAATTTTTAAATTCAGAAAAAGTGGTCTCAAAACATGTCAAAAAGCGCTCACTTTTTGAATTTTCATCCAAAATGGCTGGTTAACGAACTCGTCCTTTCTTTTATATCCTAAAAAAGAGTGCCAAAGATCGATTTGATTCGTTTATTTTTTCGAGAGTTATCGTGTTTACGGACGGACGGCCGGACAGACGGACAGACAGACGCCATCATAAAAACTTGATTTTCGGATTTAGCGTGTCCCGAAACGTGGAAATCCGTTGAAAATCTGTAATGTCAAATTTTCGACAATTCTAATACTTTCTCAATCATAAATGATAAGAATGTAAAAACTGAAATGAATTGTTTGTTCAATTTATGTCATTTTTTCTTTACTAAAAAATCATATTAATTACTAATTTGACTTTCGCTAATAAAAAAAACTGAATTTGAAACCTTTTTTTTTATTCTGGTTATTTTTCCTTTAGAAAAAATGTTAATAATTGCAAATGTATTGATTGAAGTCTTTAATTAATGAATTTTGTAAATTAAAGGATTTTCCAAACCCAGACAGTTATCAACTCTCGTTATCCTTAAATATTCCAAACCTAAGAATGCTGAACTTTTTTAATATTGTATTATCGAGTTTTGTAGTGTAATTTTTAATATTACAGTATCAAGATGTAAAAAAAATTATAATTTAAAAAAAAAAATGAACAATTAAACGTTTGTAGTAAGTTTTCGAGTTCAAAAATAATTATTTTAGTTTAAATAATTCAGTGAAAGTACAGAAAAATGTTTTTATTTTTTATTTTCATTTAAATGAAAAATATGTTTAAAACACGTGGTACAATAAGTTTTATACGAACATCCCATACATTTAATTTTAAAAAAAGTGACTACACCAAAAAAGGTACCAAAAGCAACTAACTTCTGCCCCTAATACTGATTAAAAATTACTAATGTACTTTAATAATGTGACTATTGTTCTTGTGAATTAAAAAAAATACGAAAGAATTCGATGGAATTTATAAGAATTCTAGGTGAATTTTAACGAATTCAGGATTTCACTGATTTAAAAAAAAATTTAGTGAATTTTAAAGAATTCCAAAGATTTCAACCAGAAAAATGTTTGATTTAGAAAAATGAATCCAATAAAATCCATAAAAACTCAAAGTGTATTTAAAAGACTTCAAAATTAATTTAAAACATTTGAAATTCGAAAAGAGATCATCATAATTCAATGGATCTCAAAAGAACTTTAAATAATTCAAAAGAATTTAAATGAATTGAACAAAATCAAAAAAAAATCCATTGAAAATAAAGAAATTATTATTGAAGACAGTGACTTTTAAGGGAATTCCAAACAAATAAAATGAATTGAACGAGGTTTAAAAAAATCCATTGATTTTAGTTACATCGGAGTGAATTTAAAAGATTTCAAGGAAATGAAAGACACTTTGATGAAATTCAAAAAAATTTTCATGAATCAACAAAATTTTAAAAATCAAAAAGTTTTCTTTGAATTAAGTAAACTAAGAGTGAGCAGAATTAAGATTAAATTCAAATATATTTAACACAATATGAAAGAATTATTAAGAATTTCGAATAAAAGAATAAGAGTTCATATTAAATTTTAAATTAAATTAAATAACTAAAAATAAACCATAATTTTCTTTTGATTTTAATAAAATTGGAGTAAATTTAAAAAAATTCAAGAGAATTCGATAAAATTTAAACAAATGCAATATAAATTTAAGTAATTCAAGTGAATGGACCAAAATGGTTAAAAATCAACCCAAAAATTCCATTGTAATCGAGTAAATTAGAGTGAATAAAATTAGTGAAAAAAAAATTTTTATTTGAAAAAAAAATGTTATTAAAAAAATTATTTTATTTTAAAAAATTATTTTTTTTCATCTGATAAAATCCATATGAATTCAAGGTTAATTTAAAACTGTAGGCAAATTTTAAAAAAATTCAAAAAAGATCAAGTGAATTCAGTTGATTTCAAGAGAATCCCAAAGAATTCAAAAGAATATAAAAGAATTAAAGAAAATTCGGAAATTGGTATAGACCTAAATTCAATAGTGGTTAACCCTTGAGCTGATTGTTTTAATCTATTGAAAGAAAAGTCACTAAAAAGCGACTAAAAGTTATTTGAGACAATGTTATTTAACTCAAATACTGAATTTAAAATAAAAATGTGTTAAAAATATATTTTTTTATGTTCTTTAAATGTAACAAAAATATGTTAAGTGCGGTTTCAATGTTTTTAAACACAATTGACATTTTTTAAGATGTCCAATAAGAAAAAATCTTATCAGACTATTTTGAATTTTCCTTTTTAAAATGCTTTTTAATAATTTGCAAAAACTGCAAGTAGATACTTTATATTAAATTAAGTGTTGGTTAGTAACTAGTTACAAGTAACTAAGTTCCTGTAAAGTTACGATATTTATAACTTTTAAGGTAACTTCTTTATTATTTTTAAAAATAACTTGTAACATAAGTTAGTTACGATTTTCTCAGTAGCTTTGAATTAAATTTTTGTAACAGTGAACACTTACTTATTCTAAGGTTCACTTATTCCAAGTCTCCTACGCTTAGATATTCCAAGTGGCAAAGCTCCATCACCTCCCACCACTGACCCAGTACGGTCACGCCCGCGTCAGAGGCTGACCAATTAAAAAGAGGCTTGAAGAGCGGGAAGACCTCGTTGGTTTGAATTGAGTATTTTAGCATGACGTCATGGTCATGATAGGTTTGGTGGAAATGTAAGGAAGGTTAACATGGTTGGTACATAACTGCCTGTATTTTCTCAGTCACGCTTCATTCTTCTGTTGATTGACGACCTTTCAGATTCACGACATAAAATAATACATTAAAAATTTAAGGTTGGCGTACCGAATCGTTTGGGTCAGAATCGGAAAGTATAACCTCGAATTTGGGATAGTTCATTTTATTTTGTGAAACTGAAATGTCTTCAACCGATAAAAGTATGAAACATAATTGTGCAAATGCATTCTACCCTTGAAGAATCTAACTATTCATAGATTTATAACTTAATTTTACGTTTAGAATATTTTTTACGACAAATCGTATACATTCCCATGTAAAATGTACAAACAGACATTTTCATTCATCCTATCATGACCATGACGTGCAAGCACGCAGTACGCACACATGATTACAGCGCGCGCGTCAATACAAAGCCGGGTCAGCCAATGAACGTCGCTTGACAAAATCACCCCACGACTTGCAGTAGAGCTGGGGGCATCTCTAGCCTTGAAATATTCAAATGTTAACGTTTCTCGGTCCTTGATATAAGCAAGAATTCTCTGTGAACTTTTAAGTTACTTTGTCTTTTTTTATAGCTCCTATTATGAGAGGCTTATGTATCAATTTTGGGTAGAGAATTAATCTGTTCTAGTTGGTGTTGATTTTGTTGAAAATTTGTATTTTATTATTGAATTCAACTTTGTTTTATTTCAAGTTAGAATCTTGTTTGGTAGAAATAATATCATCTATTATTTTTTTGTTTGAGAATTCATCTATTTAGGTAAAAAGTTCATGCAATTTTGTAAAAACTCGACAATTTAGGTACAAATTATAACTAGTTGGTGAAAAATTAACAAAATGCATATTTTATTTTTGTTTGGAAATAACATTTTTTAACTGATAATTTTTTTATAAAAGAAAACTAATCATCTTGGTATACAATCATCAATTTTGATTGAAAATTTAACTATTTTGCTCAAATTAACTTTTTTGTTGGTGTATCATATTTTCGATTAAAAAAGTAGATAAAAAATTTTGTTTTTATAAAATGAAAATATGTAATTGGTTGCAAGTGGAACTATAGTTTTTGTTTTAAAATCAATCTTTGGGTTGAGAATTCATAGTTTTAGATTCAAATATTTTGGTGGAAAATTTAACTACAGTGAAACCCTTCTATAGTCCTTCCGAGAATTGACGCCCCTCCGCAGGTAGGTAACAGGAGCTACGCGGAGTGCACGGAATCTGCTGTTGTCACTCAGGCGAGCACTCAGGCGTGAACAAACAAAAAAGCGGAGCCCGCTATAATGAGTTAGTTCCCAACCACCGTCAGTCCTAAAATCGGCGCTATAGAAGAGTTTGACTGTAGTAGGTTAAATATGAACTTTTTTGTTTTGAAAATTGAACTATTTTGTTGAGAATTCGTCTTTTTTGTTGAAAAATACTTAGGTAGAAAGTCCAACTGGTTGGTTGTAAAGTATCTTTTTTGTTAAAAATTCGTCCTTTTAGCTTCAAAATTGAACTCTATTGTTTGAACGTGTTCTTTTTTATTTAAAAAATTCATTTCTTCCGGTCACCTTTTTTTTATCTTTTTAGTTAAAATACAACTGTTTGTTTAACAAGTATGTCTGGAAATCTTTCTTGGTTAAAAATTCAACTACTCTGTTGAAAATTCGTGTTTTTGGTTAAAAATTCAACTTTTTGGTTAAAAAGTCATCTATTTTATTGAAAATGTAATATTTTTACTTGAAATCATGGGCAGGATATTCTGGTGAAATCTATTACTAATTTAGAATTTCATTCTTAATGTACGTATATACATTTTTTATTTATTTTAACTAATGCCTAATTCGTTTTATAATAAGTTTTTGTGAATAATGAACCCAACACTGATAAACAGCCTAATTATAAAAAATTCGATAAATTATTCATTTAAAAGTTCCGCGCGCAAAATCAAAAAACAATGTAGTTCAAGAATCCAGTGGTTCCCCGTTCCAGACGTTCCAGTTGTAACTACCTTAGTCAAGTTTAATTGATATTGTTATCACGTCGTCATAAATCATAAGCATTTCATTAGTTTTTAAAATTGTGTTTAACAGGTAAAGTGCAACGTGAATTGTCCCGGAATTTAAAAATTTTACCAACTTGTCAGAAAATTAAATTTCTGTATCCAAAAAAAACTGTTTTTATTTGTTAAATCTCGGTTTTCAGATCAAAATATCGGCGTTTGTCTCACGCGTCACACGAATTCCAAGCGCAGTTTCGTAAGGATATATATAAATAAACATTTTATAACGGCTCGAAGGCTTCGTGAGATCTTGTTACATTTTCTGCAACAAAAAGTTCAACGATTCAAGATGAAAAGCACGTGGAGAGATAGAGATAAGGCATGTTATCGTTATTATAGTGTACTATAACCTATAATCATATCATTAAAACTTAACCTCTAAACTTCTAAAACAAATATTAATTTCATTCAGAGAGAAATATTTATTTCTTCACCTATTCAAGTGTTCCTTCCATGAGAAAGTTGATTTCATGCGTAACTTTTTCGATTATTATACAAAACCTACCAAAAACATTAAAATTATTTTAATTGTGTAGTCTTTTATTTGAGGGGGGGGGGGGCAACAATTTTGCTATGCTTTTGGCGGTTAAAGATTAATAGTGTTAATTGAAAATGCAAATGGTTGGTTCAAAAATAACTTTTTTGTTGAAAATTCATATGCTGGAGATGAAAATTTAACGGTTTTAGGAAAATTCCGTCTTTTTCGCTTGAAAATTCAACATTGGTAGCAAAAATTCAACTATTTGGTCAACATTTTAATTTTTTATTACAAATTCAACTGTTTTGTAGCAAATTTGCTTTTCTAAATTGAAAATTTAATCATTCTATTTTTAGCTAAAAAGTGTTCTTTGTTACTAAAAGATTAAGGTATTTGGTTGTAAATATTATTTTTGGTAGAAAAATAATCTTCATGGTTTAAAATCCAATAATTTGGTTAAACAATTATTAATTTTTTTTTTAATTTGTCTTGTGGTTGAAAATCATTTTTTGTTCGTTTGTTAAAAATCCTACTGTTAGGTTTAAAATTAATTTTTTTTTGTTAAAGATTCATAGTTTTAGTTGAAAATTCGACAATTTTGTTGTAAAATACCATTTTTGTTGAACATTTATCATTTCTGGTAGACGATTCAACTGCTTTGTAGAAAATGCGTCTCTCTGCCGTAAAAATTGTACAATTTGATAGAATGTTCTACTTTAAATTTAAACTTTTATTGAAGATTCGACTGTTTTGTAAAAACATTGTTTCTTCGAAATTAAAACTTATTATTTTTAAATGAAAATTTAACTATTCCATTTTTTGTTAAAAAATTAATCTTCTTGGTTGAAAATTAAATTATTTGGTTGAAAACGTATGCCTTTGATTGAAAACTCATCCTTTATTGTAGAAAAAATTTTTCTTGGTCAAAGATGCTACTTTTAGGTTAAAAATTGATATGTGTTGTTTGAATGTTTATATTTTTAGTTGTTTTGTAAAAAAATTCTTTTTGCCTTGAAAGCCCAACAATTTGCTAAAAATTCAATTATTCGCTCGAAAATTCGTGATTTCCAAATTAAAAATTATTGTTTTTCAATTAAAATTTAACTATTTCATTTTTGGATAAAGTGTTCTTTTTTAGACAAAAAATTCAACTATTTTGTTGAAAATTTGTATTTTTTAATAAATTCAGTTGAGTTGGTTGAAGATCCATAATTTCAGTAGAAAGTTCAGCACTGGTTGAAAATTGAACTTCTTTGTTCAACTTCTATTTTTTTGGCAAAATTTTTTTAAAATTAAAATTTAACTGTTCCATTTCTGATTACAAACTTAACTTTTTATTTGGTCAACATTTCATTTGGTAGTCAAGGTTAAACCGAGAAAAATTAATTTAAACAAAAGAAAAACGAATTTTGAATCTTCAACAGAAAAAGTGAACATTTAAGAAAGTAGTTCAACTTTCAGCAAAGAAGTTACATTTTTAACTAATACCAATAATTTATTTTCAAAGAAAAGTGTAATAGTTGATATTTCAACAATAAAGGTTTTAATTAAAATCTAAAACCAGTTATATTTAACCAACAAAATCCCATTTTCAAAAAAATAGTTGCATTTTAAATAAAAAAATTCATACTCTACCAAAAATACGAATACTCAACTAAGCACTTAAATTTTAAACCAAGTAGTAAAATTTGCTACCAATTTATTGAATTTTCTAGCCAAAAACTATGATTTTTCTAAAAAAAAGTTCATTTTCAACCGAAACAGGTTATTTTTAATCAGAAAATGGCATTTTTAACCAAAAAAAGTTTAAAGTTTTACAGAAGGAGATGAATTTTTAAATTAGAAAAGAATTTTGTATTCAAGAAAGAAAAAAATTTCAATGTAATTGTTAAGTTTTCCAGTCAGAGACAAATTAGAAAAAAAGTTGAATTTCCAACCAAGGAGTATGAATGTCAAAAACAATATTATTAAATTTTGAATAAAATAATTAAATCTTTAATGAAAAAATAACCGGAAAGAGAGAACTTTCTACCATAAATAGTTCTATTTTCTTATTATGTTTTAATAATTCAGAAAATAAGGGGAATAGAAAAAACACTAAGAAGCCTGATCTAGATAAATATGAATGTTAAACATTAAACTACATTTTTATTGCTTTTCAAATGTTAGGTTCGAATTTGAAAATTTTGTTTAAAAAATAAGCACATTTAAATTCGGACTACGCGCAAGTTTAATACTTGCAAAATGTAAATTCCAGGTTGAAAATTCCCCAAAAGTAATTTAAAAAAATGTGATTTTTCTATACAGGATTTTAGAAAATTTTTGGTTGGAGGTGAAACAACTAAGCGCCATTTAGTCGAGGCTCTTTTTACTACAAAAACAAGGCAGTACACACCTTTGCCTGGTTTCGATATTGATATGGATGAAAAGGAATATTATCAGCTACAGCAAATCATCAACTGCGACGAAGTTTACCCCAACATTTTTATCGGAGATGGGTAAGTAATTTATATTAATTAAAAAATATTAACATAAACAAGCAATTTGGTTCAGAAGCTAATTATTAATTAAATTATTTTTTTATTTTGCCTTCAAGAATATTTTCAAACTTCTGCAAATTTACATTTTAAAAGATATTACAAATTTCAAGATGATTAATAGAATTTCAAGGGGTTAGAAAAACCAAACCAGACTCTATAGTTTGAAAAAAATTTAAGGGATTTTAAAAGGGATCAAAGGAATTTAGAGAATATCTAGAGAACTCTAGGCGGTAAATGGAATGGAATTAAATTTTAAGGGACTTCTGCGGGTTTTATGGGGTCCCAAACGATTTCAAGGATTTAAACATTTGTGAAGGATTCCCAAAAGGTATTAAAGATTTAAGATTAACAGGATTTCACAAGATTCAAGGGATTTTAAAATGATCAAAGGATTTTAAACAGTATAATGTATTTTAAGCGATTCCTCGGACTTTCATGAGATTTTAATGAATTTCGTAGAATTACAGGAAATCTCAAAATATTTGAACATTTCTATGGAATTTCAAATAATTTCAAAGATTTCAAAAAATCTTACAATGTTTAAGAAATTCATTGGATTTCAACAAAATTAAATTCATGGATTCATGGGTTTTTAATAGATTTCAGTGTATTTTCACAAATTTCAAAGATTTCAGGGTATTTGAAAGCTTTTATAATATTTAAAATTATTTCAAGGAATTAAAATAAAATCCAATATTACCAAAAATTTTAATTTCTGATTTCGTGGAATTTCACGGAATTGCTGGGGGTTTCGAAGATTTAATCATTTTTAAAGATTTTTTCGAAGATACTAAATATTTTAAATTGTAGTACGGGATTTCAAAAGAAATTGATTGTAAAAATTGGAAAGGATTGAACAAAAGTGTAGTGGGTTTTAAATGATTTTGAGGACTTAGAGATTTCAATGTACTTCTTAAGATTATAAAAGATTTTGCTAAAATTTACAAAATTGAAGGAATTTCTAGTATTTTAAAGGAAACTAAAAGATTTCATATGATATTATAAAAAATTTCTGAAGATTTCAAGGAATTTAAAAAATTGGAGAATTCTTCAGGGATTTTAGAGGATTTCAACAGAATTCAAGGGTTTTCAATAGATTCCAGTGGATTTTAACAGACTTCGAGACATTTTAAAGATTTTAGAGAATTTAAAAAGTTTTAAATGAATTAAAAAAAGTTATTTAAAAAAATATTTCGAGGAATTTTCGGGATTTTACAGGTTTTTAAAGGTTTTTTAAAGGTTTTTTAAAGGTTTTTGAAATCATAGATTTTAAAATGTTTTACGAGATTTTTGCTATTTTTGTGGAACTATTATGAAATACACCAGATTTAAGGGATTTTGTATTAATTTCAATAGATTTCCAAGTATCTTAAAAGCTGTCAAGAATTTTAATACATTTTTCAGAATTGCCAGATATTTTTAAGAATTTTAAGACCTCAAGATACGTAAAAAGATTCAAAGAAATTTGCAATTCATTTTAGTCATTTTAAGGGATTTCAACAAATCTAAAAAATTTCAGAGTTTTAAAAAATCCCAGGGAATTGAGTGAAATTTATATATTTTTAAGGAGTTTCAAAGAATTTTCTTGGATTTCAAACAATTTATAAGGATCTTAAAAAGGTATCTAGGATATCAATAATATTTCAAATATTTCAAGATGTATCTGCGGGTTTATAGAGAAGTTTAAGGAATATATGAAATTTTTCACGATTAGTAGTGGATTTCACAAGATTCACGTGATTCTAAATATTTGAAAGGATTTTAAAGAATAGGTATAGTTTTCTTTTATAAATTCTAAGAAATCTAATGTGTTTTTAGCGAATTTCTTAGGGTTGTACAAAATTTCAAAGACTTTAATAAAAAATTTCACTAAATTTTACAATATTTAAGGAATTTGCAGGATTTCAAAAGAAATTAAAAGATTCCATATGACATTATAAAGAATTTCCATAAATTTCAAGGAATTTAAGAAATTGGAGAATTTTCCAGGGATTTCAGAGGATATCAACAGAATTCAAGGGGTTTTAATAAATTGAAGGGGATTATAACAGATTAAAAATATTTCAAGTGGAAAAAAACTATAAAATATTTCGAGATATTTTAATAAATCTCACAGGACATCAAAAAATATGATCAAATTTCACGGGATTTTATAATGTTTTAATATATTTCAAAAATTTTATTCACGATAATTGATGGATTTCGTATGATTTCAAATATTTCCAAATATTGTTCAGATTTTTGGATACTTTAAAGTATTTGTTAAGGAATTTGAGAATATTTTAGTCATTTGAAGGGATTTCAAAGAATTTGAAGGATTTTAGATTATTTTTAAAAATCCTAAGGAATTCAGCAAGATTTGAATATTTTTTAAGGGTTTCAAAGAATTTTTTAGGATATTAAAAACATATATCGGATATTAATAATATTTAAAAGATTTCAAGGGACTTCTAGAGATTTGAACGGATTTTATGGGTTCTGGAGGATTTTAAAGATTAAACAATTTTTAAAGGATTAAAAAAAAAATAAAATAATAAAACTTCGCGTAGAGCAAAAGGGCAAAAGAAGGATATTTATTATTAATAATATTATTATAATATTTATTATAATTATTATTACTTATTTAATCTTTAATATATATATATAAATAATATGTAAATAAATATAATTTTTAAGAATTTTAAAGAATACCCATTCTTTAAAATTCGAGAAATCTATTCTTCCT
>JAAAKG020011462.1:8800-20983 GCA_010014905.2 Druon quercuslanigerum | reverse complement strand
ATTAAGCCGTTTCCCTTTCGGGGTAGGCGTGACTCACTCGGTAGGCAGGGGAGTAGTGTGAGGAAGGGGTTATAAAAGTAAAAAATCTAAATAAAATCGAGTTAATCGAGAAAAATCGAGCAAATCGTGTTTTCTGAATTTTTAGCGCTAATTATGATTTTTTACGGTTTTTTAAAATTGCAAATTTTTTGTAATGCATAAAATAATACTTTTATTTGGTACTTATATGTTCGAAATAAGTTTTTAAAACAATTTGGTATAATTGATGATTTTTTATTTTTAAAAATTAATTTTAAAAGAATATTTAAAAAGATTCCAAAAGATTTCGAAGGATTTCTAAAATTGTCAAACAATAATCTGAAAACTTTTAAGACAATTTTAAAAATTTTGCAGTATTCGAAAAAAAAATCACGAAAAAATTGAAAAACTTCAAAATATTTGAAAGTGCAATAAAGAAGAATATTAATATTTATGAAAAAATTTTTGATGAATTTTTATTTTAAAAAATGAACTTTAAGAGAAAATTGAGAAAGATTTCAAAATATTTAAAAATTATTCCTTACATTTCTATAAAATATAGAAAATTTTTAAGCGAAATGTTTTAATTTGATAAGATTTTTAAATAATCGAGTGAATCGAGTAAAATTGAGCAAATCGGGTTTTGTGAATTTTTATCGCTAATTAAGATTTTTTTGCGGTTTAAAAAAAATGCAAATTGTTTGTAATACATAAAATAATACTTTTTACTGATGCTTGTATATTCACTAAAAAAAGAATGTTTCTTAAGATTTATGAGAACATTTTTGATGAATTTTTATTTTGAAAAATTAATTTTAAAAGAATATTGAAAAAGATTCCAAAAAATTTCAAAGGACTTCTAAAATTGTTAATGAAAAATCTGAAAGGTTTTAGGGCAATTTTTAAAATTTTGCAGGATTCGAAAAAAAATCACGCATAAAAATTGAATAATTTAAAAATATTTGAAGGTTTAAAATATTTGAAAGCACTAAAAAAAGAATCTTCTTAAGATTTATGAAAAAATTTTTGATGAATTTTTATTTTGAAAAATGAACAATTTAGTATTGATTATATAGCAATTTTCTCTTAGAATATAATTAAAAAGTTGCGGTTTTTTCGAATTTTTCAAATTATATTCAGTTCTTTAATTAAAGTAAGGTCATAATCAATTGAAATTAAATAAATAATTATTAAAACAATTTATTATTCAAAAAAATGTTAATATAACTGTCTGAATAAGGCTAAAAAGTAGTGTTTTTTCTGTAGTAATAAACTTTTGGTTCACCTTTCACTCATAGAGCGAGGTAATAATTAATAAAATTTAACAAGCATAATTGTTTAAACAAATTATTATTATTTATTATTTTTTATAACTATCTTCTTCTAGAGTAATGCTAGATTATGGAGGGAGCAAATAAAAACAAAAATTTCGAATTAATTTATAGCCCCCCTCCTACTTTGTTATTGTAATATCGTAAATTAATGTTATTTTCCTAATGCCCTCAGCCCCTTCTATTTTTTTTAAGTTTTATTACTTTCTTTTAATTTCTAAATTTTTTAACCTATTGCTAATTGTTGAAATCATTTTTATTTGTTAAAAAAAATTATTATCATATAATATCGCAAATTAGCGGTACTTTTTGGGGCACTTTTACTTTTTTCGAAAACCTAAAAAAAAGGGGTAGTGGTGATTTCGTCGAAGAAATTCAACACTTTTATTTTTTCGGACCACCTTAATCCTATATGGTTGCGATTTTTTCTCACATTTTGATCTTTTTTCACTTGTAAATTAATGTAATAATAATTAATTCAAATTAACAAACATAATTGTTTAAAAAATTTATTATTCATTGCAAATATCTTCTCTTAGATATTTTCTAGAAAGTTGTCGTTTTTTTCTGAAATGTTTGATTAAACCTTTGATTTAACTTTTGAGTTATTTAAAAATAGTTAATAAAAATTAGAGATAAACTTTTTTTTTAATTTCTTTGTTTTTTCTTTACGGGTTTTTCTGAAATAAAAAAGATATTTAAAATGTTTTTCAAATTTTTTATATGAATCATATTAAACTTAAATTTTCTTAAAGTAATTATTAAGAGCTTAAATTTAACTTTCTAGCCATATTTAAAGCAAATTTTTATATAAATAATAATAAATCTTTTAAATAATTGTTACTGTTAAATTTACTTTATCATTGCCTCTCTCTAATTGAAAAATTGAAAACTAGTCGAAAAATTCGTAAAAAAATAGAAACTTTCTAACTTTATTCTTAAAATAAAAGGGTTATAAACAATTATATATTGTTTAAAAAAATTCATTTAAATATCTAATAATCTAAAAAAATCTTTAAAAAGCATTAAAAACTATTTTTTTTTTTAACCGCAAAAAATTCATAATGAGCGCGAAAAACTTACACCCAGAGTAAGGTCATGGTTTTGTTATGTTAACAAAAATAATGTTTTGAGTGAAATATTATTAATATTAATAATATTGTATTTAAATAATGCTCGAAATTGCACTTTTTTCTTTAATTTTCAAATTTTTTCAACTTTTCCTTGAAGTATGTTAATATCCAATTCAATTTTAAAAACAAAATTGTTTATGCAAATTATTATTGTTTATAACTATATTTTTCTAGATTAATAGCAGATAGTTTTTTTCCGAAACTCTTAACTTTTTGTCACTTTTCAATCAGAGCTAAGTAATAATTAATTGAATTTAACCAAAATACTTGTTAAAAGAATTTATTATTGTTGTTAATAATATTTTCTTCTCCTAATGGTCCAAATTTTCTGTTTTTTCTTAAATTTTTAACTTTTTGTTCAATTTTATTTTAACAATAAAATATAAATACTATTACACTATAATTTTTGTAAACATTTTATCATTGTTTATAAGTTTTTTTTACATAAGTTTTAGAATGTTTAATTTTTTTCTAAAATGCTTAACTCTGATTATTGTTTTTAGTTATGAAAAAATAATATATATTAAAAAAATTTTAATTTTAAACAATCTCTTTTTTTTGTAAATATATTTTTCTAAGAGAAAACATATATTTATTATATCCTTTGAATTTTCTGTATGGATAATTTTAAATGTAAATTGTCCTTGCATAATTAACTAAAATCCTTTTTGTTTAAATTAATATTATTATTATTATTTAATATTTGTCCATAACTTGCATTAAATTCTAACTCACTACTCAGTTTCTGCAATGTCCCAGAAATTATCTATGAAAAGATAATTATAAAAAATAATAACTTGTTTAAACAATTATATTTGTTAAATTTCAATCTTTATTACCAAACTCTAAGTTAAGAGTGGACAAAAAATTGAATATTCCAGACAAAACCACAACTTTATAACATTAAACAAAGAGAATATTATTTGGAACAATGATAAATTGTTTAATCAGTAATTTTTTTACTGTAATTATTTATTTACCTCAATATAATGAAAATTGGACAAAAAGTAGAAAATTTGTGAAAAAACTACAATTTTCTGGTATCATTCGGAGAGAATCGTATTAACAATAATAATAAAGTATTTAAACAATTATTTTTATTGACATTATTTAAGAAGTACCTCTTGCTGATGGAAAATTGGATGAAAATTGGAAAATTATTGATAAATCCGCGACTTTCTAACTTGATGTTAAGAGAAAATTAATAGAAACAGTAATAAATTGTTTTAAAAAATGATACTATGAGTTTTTAATTTTTTTATGAACATATAATGTATGATAGTTGATATTTCAACTAAAAAAGATTTTGTTGGTGAAAAGCAGTTGAATTAAATAAAAAAGGCAAATTTTCATTAAAATAATTGAAACCAAGAGAGATTCACTTTCAACCAAAAGTTTCCCTTTTTTACCAAAAAATATTAAAGTTCTACAAAAAGCGATAAATTGTCATATCAAAGAGAATAATTTAAAAAAAAATTGAATTTTCAATCAAAATTTTACAGCTTTGTTTTTTTTTCAATATCCATCAGAATTCAATGAACTCCTTATTTCTTGAAGAGAGTACTTTAACATTCGAAAGCAAAAGCACAATGAAGCAGAACTTTTGCCGAATAGTATAATATGTCCATACTACGCGTACGGTTCTGGTCGTTGAATAAAAGTAGCAAGATATCTGATTTTTATGCTACACGCTCTTCTATTTGCCAGTTGGATCAATTCAAGATATCTCTCAATGCCTTGCGCTTTTTACAGTACATCTCCTTGAAAATTACTCGAGCGAAACGAAGAATTCTGACCTGCGATAAAAAT
Source organism: Druon quercuslanigerum (assembly GCA_010014905.2). Classification (NCBI taxonomy): domain Eukaryota; kingdom Metazoa; phylum Arthropoda; class Insecta; order Hymenoptera; family Cynipidae; genus Druon; species Druon quercuslanigerum. The sequence goes on along the minus strand of JAAAKG020011462.1, from coordinate 16,692 downwards.
CCTGGCATGCCTTCTTTACTCTGAATTTTCCAGGAATTTTTATATCTGCATGAAGTTCATTCTTTCGGAAAACTTCAGCGAAAACTTAATAAAAGTGTTCTGTCTCACATTTCTAGCTTGTCTGATCAACTGATCAATCTTAAAACTTCCGCCTTTTCTGTATTTCTTGAAATTAAAAAAAAAGTTGATTAAGGTACTTTTCTTCCTCTACTACCTTTACTTAACCCTTCTTTCTCCACTGCTTCCACTTCTTATTTTCATCGCTGAGATTTTCCTTCACCAGCCGTCACTTCCCATTCCCTCACTTTCTCTAATTCCTCTTTCTCGATTTCCTCTTCTTCTCCACCGTTCATTTCTGCTCACGTCCCGTCTTCTAATTTTGTTTGCATCAACTGCTCCACTCACTATAGCCCTCCCTTCACTTCCACAAACTACATTTTCAATCAGGTCCCGTAGATCCGCTTTCTAATTTCTCCTCACTTTCTCTACTTCCTCTTCCTCCATATGCTCTACTTCACCTCCGCTCATTTCCGCTCACGTCCACTCTTTAATTTCGCCTAATTCTCCTCTCCTACTTACCCGCACTATCCTACTAACCCGCGCCTTACATCTTCTATTATTCTCTCCCCTAATCAATTCTCAATTCCTCTATGAATTCCTCCTTCCATTTCCTCTTTTCCGTTTACTTCCGCTCACGTACCGTCTACTAATTTTGCCTATTTCTCCTCCCCTACTCATCCGCACTACTTTACTAGCCCTCCCTTCACTTCCAAAAACTACAGTCCCTTACTTTCAATTATTTGCCGTACTTCCACTCTCTAATTACCCCTCAATTTCTCTACTTCCTCTTCCTCCATATGCTCTACTTCACCTCCGCTCACTTCCGCTTACGTCCCCTCTTTAATTTCGCCTACTTTTCTCCTAATTACCCGCACAAATCCTACTAACCCGCCCTTCACTTCTTCTACTATTCCTTCCCCTTATTACCTCTCGATTCCTCCCCTCATTTCCTCTAATATTCCCTCCCTCCATTTCCACTTCTTCGTTCATTCCTGTTCACGTGCCGTCTCCTAATTTCGCGAATTTCTTCTCCCTCACTCAGCCGCACTACTTTACTAGACCTTCCTTCACTTTCTGTCACTGCTCTTTAGGGATTGTTCACATATTACGTAAGCATGTTTTCTTTTGTTTATATCATTGTGTCACTTTTTATTTAACGGCAACTTTAATCTCGTATTTATTTAAACAAAATAAAACCGCCTTACGTAATATGTGAAAGATCCCTTATTACTTTAAACCATTTCCCGTACTTCCGCTCAGTAATTTGTCCTCATTTTTTATATTTCTTCTTTACTCATTTCCTACATTTCTCCTCATCTCACGCCCCCTCTTTTAATTTCGCCTATTTCTTCCCTACTTATTCGCGCTACCCTACTTACCCGCCCTTCACTTCCAATCATTACCCACCCTTACTTACAAACAATTTCCCTACTTTCTCTCGCTGATTACCCATTACTTTCTCTGCTTACCCTCGCTTGATAAACCCTCAATTTATCTACTATCCCCTTCACTCATTTCCTCTAATATTCTCTCCCTCCATTTCGTCTTCTCCGTTCATTCCCGTTCACGTTCCGTCTCCTAATTTCGCCAATTGCTCCTCTCCTACTCAGCTGCACTACTTTCCTAGCCCTCCCTTCACTTTCTCTCACTGCCCTTTATTACTTTAAACCATTTCCCGTACTTCCACTCCCTAATTTTCCCCTTTTTTTAAACTTCTTCTTTCCCTATTTCCTGCAGTTCTCCTCCGCTCACGTCCTCTCTTTTAATTTTGCTTAATTCTCTCCTACTTATTCACGCTACACTACTAACGAGCTCTTCACTTCCTCTCATTAGCCTCCCTCACTTTAAATCAATTTCCGTACTTCCTCTCACTAATTACCTACTAATTTCTTTACTTACTTTCCCATCATTAACCCTTAATTCCTGTGCTATTACCTCTCCTCATTTCCTTTAGTATTCCTTCCCTCCATTTCCTATTTTCCTTCGTTTATTTCTGCTTACGCCCCCTCTACTAATTTCCCCTACTTCCCCTCCACTCATTTCTATTCACTTCCACTACTTTCATAAATTTTATTTCCACACTCCCGTTCTCCTCATTTTCTATCCTGGGAAAATGTACCATAAATGACCAGACGGAATAAATATGAAAATATTGAAGGCGTTACTGTAAAAAGTAAAATAGTTTGGAGCAATTTACTTGGAATTCGAGATACTCACTCATAATCTACTTTTAATATGGAGAAATTTAATTCTCATCAGGGTAATCTACTTGTAACTCGAAGTAATCCGCTTGTGATCAGTTCTAAACTAGATTACTCTAGTTCGAATCCAACTTCAATCAACTTTGGATCTATTTATTTCCAATTACAATTCAAAGTAATGGACTTCTAATCGGAAGTAATCCAGTGAAATTTGGAATAATCCACTTTCAATCCAAATTAATTCCATTGAAATGTGAAGTAATTCTCTTATAACCAATTCACAACCTGAAGAAATTCAGTTTTATGTCGGAATATTCCACTTGTGATACGGGTTAATCCAATTGCAATTTGAAGTATTTCACTTCCAATCCACTTCTAATATGGGGAAATCAAGTTCCAATCTACTTGAAATTCAAAGCCATCCACTTGTAATCAGCTTCTAAACTGAATTAATTCAGTTCTAATGTGGAGTAATTAACTTGTAATCCGAGTTTTATATATATATATATATAAAAATTTTTAATAAAATTTAACAATTTTGTTACAACTTATTGTTTAGTCTACGAAATACTTTAAAGTCTCTCGAAATAGCTTGATATATTTAGATAAAATTTTGAATGTACAAAAATCTTTGAAATCTGGTAAAAAACGTGAAACTCCATTAAAATTTTAAATTCCTTGTTCATTCCTTTTGAATCTATAAAAAAGTTATAAATCTGTAAAAGTAACTTAGTCTCTTGAAAATAAAAAAAATAAAAAATTGATTGCCTGAAGTTCTCTGGAAATCGGTCGAAATACCTTGCAATTTCCCAAACCTTCTAAAATATTTAAAATACTTAGAGGTCAAGGACAAAAAGGGGAAAGGGGAAAGAGGAAAGGGGAAACCAAAGCAGTACAAGAGAATTGGGAAAATAAAAAGGGAAGGAAAAGATGAGAAACTGGAAAGAGGAAAAAAGAGAAAGGAAATGGTGGAAATGATGAAAAAAGAAAGTAAAAGGGGAAAGGGGAGAATAGGAAGAAGAAAAATGGTAAAGGGAACGGAAAATGAAGTAAGGGGGCAAGGGAAAATGGCAGAAAGGGAAGAAGAAAATGAGAAACCAAAAAGGGTAAAAAGGGAAAGGAAAAGGAAAAATGAGAAAAATGGTGAAGGGAACGGGGAAAGATTAAAAAGGAACAGGATAAAAGGGGAACGGAAAAGGGAAAGAGGAGAAAATAAATCAAGGGAAAAGAAGGAAAGGGGGATAGAAGAAAGGAAAGTGGGAAAAGGGTAAAAGAGAAAAAGGGTGAGGGGCGAGGAAAGGTTGAAAAGGAAAAGGAGGGAAAGGGTGACAGAAGAAAGGAAAGTGGCAAAAGGGAAAAAGAGAAAAGGGTGAAGGGGGGGGAGGTTGAAAAGGAAAAGGATAAAAGGGGAACGAAACAGGGAAAAAGGAGAAAATAAATAAAGGAAAAAGAGGGAAAGGGGGACAGAAGAAAAGAAAGTGGGAAAGGGGAAAGGTGAAAGAGAAAAAGGGTGAATGGGATGAGGAAATGTTGAAAAGGGAAAGGGAAAAAGAAAAATGAAATAGGGAAAAGAAAAAGGGAAGAAAAAAATGAGAAACTGAAAAATGAGAAAAAGGGAAAGGAAAAGGGGAAATGGAAAAAGGGAAGAATAGGAAAAAGAAAAAGGTGGAAATGGGAAAACGAGAAAATTGGTAGAGGGAACGGGGAAAGATTAAAAACTTAAAGGATAAAAGGGGAACAGAAAAGGGAAAAAGGAGAAAATAAATAAAGGGGAAAGAAGGAAAGGGGGACAGAAGAAAGGAAAGTGGGAAAAGGGAAAAAGAGAAAAAGAGTGAAGGTGGCGGGGAAAGGTTGAAACGGAAAAGAATAAAGGAAGGGCAAGGGGGGCAGAAGAAAAGAAAGTAGGAAAAGGGAAAAAGAGAAAAAGTGTGAAGGAGGCGGGGAAAGGTTGAAAAGCAAAAGGATAAAAGGGGAACGGAAAAGGGAATAAGAAGAAAATAAATAAAAGAAAATGAGGGAAAGGGGGACAGAAGAAAGGAAAGTGGGAAAAGGAAAAACGAGAAATAGGGTGAATTGAACGGAAAATGTTGAAAAGGGAAAGGGAAACAGAAAAATGAAAAAGGGAAAAGAAAAAGGGAAGAAGAAAATGAGAAACTGAAAAATGGGAAAAGGAAAAAAGAGAAAAATAAAAGGGGAAAGGAAAGGATAGAATAAAGAACGACATTTAAGGGAACGGGGAAATGGAGAAAAGGGAAAAGCGAAAGAGTGAAAAGGGAAACGAGAAATGGTAAAGGGGGACGAGGAAAAGGGAAGGGGAAAATGAGGACGGGGAAGTGGTAAAAATGGAAAGGGAAAAGGAGAAAGGGGGAAATGTGAACAAGATAAAAAGGTTGATCGGAACGGGAAAGGGATGAAAAGGGAAAGGGGGAACGCGAAACAGTAAAAGGGAATGGGGAAAAGGAAAAGGGCAGTAAAAAAATGGGAAACCAAAAACGGGGCAAGAAGAAAGTAAAAGGCGGAAATGATAAAAGAAAAAAAGGGGGGAAAGGGGAAAATAGGTAAAGGGAACAGAGAAATCAAGAAAGTGGGAAAGGGGGAAATGCAGAAAGGGAACAGGGAGATTGTAAAGGAGAATAGGTAAAATGAAAAATGAACATGGAGGAGTAAAGGGGAAAGAAAACGGTAAAGGGGATTGGGAAAGAGGAAAGGAAGATGCAAGGGGAAATGAGATAGGGGAACGTCTGAAAAAGGAAAAGTGTTAAGGGGAAAGGAAACAGAAAACAGTAGAAGGGAATAAAAAAGGGGAAAGGATAATGGGAATGGGGAATGGGGAAATGGTGAAAAGGAGAACTAAGAAAGATACAGAGAGATTTCTCGATCCAGACCTTGTACACAATTTATTATTTTAATCAAAAATAGTAGTTTTATTTTCAGTTTAAACATTATTAAATAACAAAAAAAAAAGTTTAACCAAATAGTTAATGTTTTAAACAAAACATGAATTTTTAATTTGAATGATAAATTTAAAAAAAAATGTATATAAATAAAAAACCAAATACATGGATTTTCTTATTGAATTCTATTAACTCAGTTCGAATTAAAATAAAAAAAACGGTAAAAAGTAGAGGAAAAAAAGAATTCTTGGAAAAGGGGGGAAGAGGGGAATAAGAGAACCGCTGTAGTGTCACCATTCTCAGAATTCACAATCTTTATGAAAATTTTTTATCAGGAAGTGTACTAAACGTTATTAATTTTAATAGCTCGTCGTAATTCAAAATGTTATAAGTATTTATTAATATTTATTTTATTCATACAAAATTATTTTTGCATAAACTGAAACTGATAAAATTAAATAGCGCTTACCTCAGATTTTTTTAAACTCCTGATATTCATGTACTTTCACGCACTAATGACGAAAATAATAGTGAAAAATGACGCAAATTTGGTTTTCATGATTAAAAACACGATAAATCCAAAAAAGTCTTGGTTTTTCGCATTTTTCTAGGTAAATTCAGAAAATTTCGCAAAAATTTTCAAGCCAAAGCTGCAGAGCCAATCAAAATATACATTTTTTATTCTGAGTACTTTTCCTCTAGGATAAATAGTTTCTGAGAAAATCGCTATTGAAATTTAGTAAGTGTAACAAGCTTGAGTGCAAAAGGTGTGAGGCCTTTCTTTATCGTCCGCGCTGAGGGGGTACTTCAGAAGCTGTTTACGTTTTCGGCAGGTCCGCGCATGAATTTTCACCTTTATCATCAAGAATCTCGAAAACACTCACATTTACGAAAAAAATGTATAAAACATAAAATATGTATTTTAATCATATCTACCACTTTTGTTTCAAAAATTGTTTGACATTTTTAATCGTTCTCGAGATAAACCTGAAAAACAATGATTTCTATGGCTTATTTGGGGGTTTTACCATGAAAATCAAACTTGGGACCTGTTTCAATATGATTTTTATAATCAGCGTTTTACAAACGATTTTCGGAAATTTATGCAAAATCTCTTTTGAAAATAACGAAAAAAGTTGGCAGAGTACTTAAAAGAGACATGAAAGATTGTTTGTCGAGAATAAAGCGTCTAGACTCTAGCCCGATGCTAGGAACAGATTTCACTTCTACATACGCACAGATGAGCGCATAAACCTAAAAAAAAAAATTACGCAGATCTTTTATAAGGAAGTTGACAAGATGTGGCTCAGTGCCAGTATATCTGAATTCGATTACAAAGACTGTCACTGTCGGGATCTCAATTTCCTCGTCCCGGGCTTTCGATGCGCATATTCAGAGCGGTGATAAAGAAACTTTCTCGTTCTCCTGAGAATCGCTGAGGCCATAAATCCGAGAAAATCTCTTTTGTAAAATATCACCTGGCGTATCTCTTTATTGAGGCAAATGACAGGTTAATCCCCAGAATAAAGAGGCAATATCACAAATTTGACAAGCTTCCCCTACCTAAATAAAAATGTTTTTAATGCTACAGTTTCCTTTTTCATCAACTTATTGAATATTCTAATCATTTTCAATATCCAGGAGATCATTTCAAACCTTTTTCCAATTTTCCTGACAGACCTCGGGAAATTCCTATATTAATTAAAAAATTCTTGGAATAAAAAACAAACAATAGTCTTTTGATAAAATTAAAAGGGGAAACAACTCTGGTAATCTGATGAACGACAGATTATCTGAAATGGTAATAGATATAATCCGGGGAATACATTTAAATGCGGAGAATTCAGTGTAATCCACTTTTAATTCGAAGTAATTGAAATATTTCCCAGTATTCGGAGTGACCTAATTATAATCCCTCTAATCCACTTTTAATAAGAAGTAATCTGTTTGTAATCAAAAGTAATCCATCTGTAATCAGAATTAATCCAATTTTAATACGAAAAAATCATTTTTGTGATGAGAAGTAATCCATTTGTAATCAGAAGTAATTCACATGTGCTCAAAATTAATCCACTTTTAATCAACTGGAATCCAGAGAAATGTGAAATACTCTAGTTTTAATATAAGTTAATCTACTAGTAATCTATTGTAATCCCCTTGTAATATGAATTAATTCACTTGTAATCAAAATCAATCCACTTGTAATCCACTTTCAATCTTGAAATTGTGAGGTAATCCAGTTTTAGTCCAATTTAATCTACTAGTAATCTATTGTAATCCCCTTGTAATATGAATTAATTCACTTGTAATCAAAATCAATCCACTTGTAATCCACTTTCAATCTTGAAAATGTGAGGTAATCCAGTTTTAGTCCAATTTAATCTACTAGTAATCTATTGTAATCCCCTTGTCATATGAATTAATTCACTTGTAATCAAAATTAATCCACTTGTAATTAGAAGTAATCCATTTGTAATCAGAAGTAATTTACTTGTAATCAAAATTAATCCACTTGTAATCCACTTCAATTTGTGAAAATATGAGGTAATCCACTTTTAATCCAAATTAATCAACTAGTGATCTACTCTAGTCCACTTTTAATATGGATAAATCCACTTGAATTAAAAATTATCCACTTGTTATTAGAAGTGATCCATTTGTAATCAGAAGTAATTCACATGCAATCAAAATTAATCCACTTGTAATCCACTTTAATTCGTGAAAATATGAGGTAATC
>JAAAKG020011451.1:0-20983 GCA_010014905.2 Druon quercuslanigerum | reverse complement strand
AATTCAACTCATTTTCACTTTAATTTTTAGATACGGAAAGAGCTATTAAAATGCCCCCCATTTTTGCAGTTTTATTTATTGTTATATGTGCATCAGCCATCGCAGATTCTAAAGGTAAGTTTGATCTAGTCTAGTTGAATTTTAAACTAAATAGTAAAAAATTTTAAAATAAAAAAGAACGATTTTAAAACAAAAATGTGATTGTTAAATTTTCTGTTTAAAAAATTAATTTTCAACAAATGGAAATAAGAGAATTTTTCTTAACAATTGATACGTAAAAAATATAATGATTGTTTCAATTTCTGTTTTGGTTAAAAGTTCTACTATTTTGTTGAAAATTTAATTTTTTTAAATTCGAACCTGTTGTTAAAATACATATTGTATCGTCAAAAATATAAAAAATTGGTCTAAAGTTATAAAAGTTTCTTAAACATTTATCTTTTTGATTCTGAATTCATCTCTTTAATTCTAAATTTAAATATTTCGTTGATAATTCGTTTCATTTTCAGATTAAAACATCATTTTTAATTAAAAATTTAAAAATTATATTTATAGTTTAAAATTTTTATTTTTAAATAAAAATTTAACTAATTATTTTAATATTAATCGTTTTTAGATGAAAATCCATGTATTCTTTTTAAAATGTGTATTTTCCGGTATAAGTTAATCTTCAAATCAAAAATTCACATTCTTCATTAAAAATCTACTGCTCTGGGTTAAAATTTAACTATTTTGTTAAAATTGGAATTTGTGGATTGCGTTAAATTGTTTTTAATTAAAATTTTTTTGTTTGTTAAAATATCATCAATGACACTTTTTGTTGGAAATTTATCATTGTTGTTGGAACTTTCATTTTTGAAGTAGAAAATTTATATATATAAGTCTCATTATTGTTTAAATATTTACATTTTTAAATTGAAAATTAATCTTTCCTATTCGAAATCTGCATTCTTTGAATAAATTCCATGAGTTATTTTTTTACTTCGGGTTCAAGTATTTTTTTATGATATTGAGCAATACACGTTTCAAAATTCAAGAAATTTAAATCAGATTAAAATCCAAAATAAATATCCTATTTAACGTTTAATCATCAAATTGATGAAAACTCCTATAAGAATCAAGAATCCAACGACCAAATTTGGACCAAAACAAACAAACAAAAAATTCTTTAATTATAATTTGAAAAAAATCTTTGTTAAAAACAAAAACTTTAGACAAAAATAAAAAAGAGGAATAAAAATTAGATGGCAACCAACCACATCCCCTTCCTTCTCTTTTGCCTTTTTTCATCTTTTTTACTTTTTAATATTATCAAATCACAAAAAAAGAACATTGAAAATAAAAAATAAAATTATATTACCAACGTTTTACACTTATACAGTACCCTTATCAAGGCAAACAAAAATCAATAACAAAAATAAATAAAAAATAAATAAAAAATTAAATAAAATTCAAGCCGACAGAAACAGGAAGAGCATGTGGTTGGTTGGCTTCTCATTTTTCTTTTCTCTTTTTTATTTTTGTCTGAAGTTTTTGTTTTTAACGAGGATTTTGTTCAGATTAAAATTAGATAATTTTTTGTTTGTTTTGGTCCAAATTTGGTCGTTGGATTCTTGTTTTTTTTACAGGAGTTTTCATCAATTACAGGTTTCCTTAAAACTTTGCATTTTTGTTTTTAAAGTTCGTTTCTCTTTTGTTAGCCAATTTTTTGAGCTGAAAACAATATTTTCGTTAAAAATCTATTGTGTAGGTTAAAAATATAAACCGTTTTGTGAAAAATTCAATTATTTTCTTAAAAATTAGTCATTTGCAATAGAAAATTCTGAAGTAGCTTGTCCTTCTTGATTGTTAGGAAAATTTGAGTTTGACACATAAGAAAAAATGTGAATATAGATCAAAGTGATTCAGCTGCACTTCAGCTGTTTATTATCATAAAACGCTGGAATTTCAAAAAGCGTCGTTTCGACAAACATTTGAACCAAATTATAGAAAAATAATAATAATTGCTCTTATCATCAGTAATGTCTAATCTTGAGCTCTTTTCAAAAAGGTCAATGATAAATTTTCTAACATACGTTCATGAATCAATATTTATTTTAAAAATATTGATAATGTACCCAAAAAATTTCAGAATAATGTCACAACTGTGAACCAGTTTTTCTACTCCCAACATCTTCAAAATTCGGTAGTCATTTCAAATTTACTCACATTGAAATTCTTCATAAGTGAGTATTCCTTTTTATTTAGGATTCAAAAGGAATCTATTTAATAATGAATATTTTTATGCAAAATAAGCACAAAAAATATTCACCATTAAAAAACAGATTTCCAAAATTTCAAGAAAGTCAGAATTTCTTGGAGGACGGTGGCTTCCCGATGGTCCATTTGCGCTAAATGTTTCTCCAGATGGTCGTAAGAGTCCTTGACCAAAAAATACCCCAAAAGATTCCAAAACCGGTAAAGATTTTTTTTTAAATCACGAAATTTTCTTTGACCACTGAAGGTTTCATGAAATTTCCGAAAAAGTTTCCAAGCTTGTGGGTGCTTCCTCTAATTTTCCGAAAAATTCTTAAATTCCGGAAGCCATTCTTATAAGGTTCACAAGAGTTCGTGAGTTCTGTATAAAATCTTAATAAAATATCTCATAATAAGAAAAACAAAAATTATCGTAACCTTCGGAAAATTACGAAATCATTTGTTATGAGCTTAAATTACATTTGGAATTCAAAACAAATAAGAAAATCCAAATACATTTTTGAACATAATTTCGTTTTTATACATTGTATTTGGTTAGGAACTAATGATCTTGTTAAAAAGTTCAATTTATATTAAAAATGCCACTGCTATACTAACTACTAATAATACTAATAATAATACTAACTCAGTTTAGGCAATTTAATAAGAATTCGTTTCATGGTTGGTAGAAAATAAATTTTTTAAACTGACAAGCAGTTAAAGATTTAACAATTTCGTTGGACATTTATCTTGTTTTAAAAGTAATCTTCTTGCTAGTAAATTTATCCCTTTTTGCTAAATGAATCCTGATGATGAAAAAATGACAGAGCGACACTATTATAAAAATCTGGCTTTCGGGTTTAGAGGTTGCCGAAACTTTAAGGTTTAAAAAAATTAGTGATAATCACTTGATTGGCCAATCAGGTTCAACCAGTTCCCACAGTAAGTTGCGTTGACCAACCACTTGCATTGCAGAGAGTATACATAAGAACAACATAACCTGATACCTCAGTTTCAGGTCACTTGATTCGCAATAAATTTAAACAATTTATGGACGTAATGAGTTTTTCAGTTTAATTAATCAAATTTATTATAGAATTTGTTATTTTAAAGGACATTTTACAAATATCCGTATCAAGTATTTTTTAAGGAATCAAAACATTAGTTGGAAATAAAACCCAAGTATATGGTCAAAGTGTATGGTCACAAAATAAAAGTTAATAATTGCTTAAACTACCGTAATTAACAAATGCACTCTTTGGCTATTGTGAAGATAATTACATGATTTTTTTAAAGCAATTAACTGAAAATAACTAACTTCCGAATTTTTAAGAACATTTTAATGACAATAAAGAATTTATTATTGAAAGCAACAATTGTTTAAACAAATTTGTATAATTTTATACATTTTTTAATAGCTTACCGCTCTTTTTTACGAAATTAACAACCAGTTATTTAGCAATGATTTTTGCATTTAATAATTGTTTAACCAAATTTAATTAACAAATGCATTATTTGGCTATTTTGCAGCATTCAAACTTTTTCAGCATCTAAACTTTAAACTTTATCATTTAAAATTTAAAATACACTATTTTTATTTTTATTAAAAATGTAGTAGACAAATATTTGTCGGCTAATACATTTATAAACTTATATTTTTTTCCTGTGAAACATAATTAAAATTACTTAGCAATAATTCTTTGTCATAATTTGAAAAAAATAAAATATTATCTATTTAGACCAAAATATCTTTGATAAAAAAATGTCTGTTAATTTCGTAGAAAACGGTTATTTGTTTATAAATACATAAATTATAACAGTTTTTTTAAAAAGGTGTTGTTTATTATTAAACATTGTTTAGTGTCGTCAAAACTTTTTTGAAAATTTAGAAGTTAGTTATTTACAGTTATTATACTTAATCTTATTTCCAAGTAATATGTGATCGATTCCATAGAAAAATTTTATTTATTCCAACAAAAATACCTCATATAGAAATTTTTTTTATAAAAATTGCTTCTAAAAAACAAATTATTAATAAAGTTTAATTAATTCAACTAAAAAACTCTTTTGTCAAAAGTCAAATTTTTCGTTGTTTCCTTTGTGTTATTAAATAAATAAAATTTTTTTTGTTAAAAAACAAAAATACGTGTCTCATCTTTTTTCTTTGGAAAAACAATATACTTTAGACCAAAAAACTTTTATCTTAAATCTTTTGTTATGTATAAAATTTATCTTTTTGCTATTCATAATTTAACAATTTCGTTTAAAATTAAAGTTTTTTAGTTAATAAATCATATTTTTGGGTTTGAAAATGAAATTTGTGTAAATAATTCATCCTAATGGTTTTAAATTTAAATATTTTTGTTGAAAATTAATCCTTTTCGGCAGAACATAAATCTCCCTGCTTAAAAATTAATCTTTAGGGCTGGAAATTAAACAAATTTGTTAACATAAATTTTAATTATTACAAATTTTTTTTCGTGTTAAAATTGATCGTTTGAAGTTTTTCTTATCAGAGTTTTTATTTGAATAATAACCATTCCATTCTTGGGTGAAGCTATATCCTGTATATTGAATAAGATGAAAATTTAAGTATTTGGTAGAAAATTTATGTAATTTGTTGAAAATAATCTTTTTGAGTAGAAAGATAATCCTATTTTTTTTAATTTCTTTTTTTGGCTAAAGATTTAACTATATGGTAAAAAATTAATAATTTTTTCAAAAACTCGTCTTTTGGAATTAAAATTTATTCCAAAATTAAAAGTCTACTGTTTTCGGAAACATTAGGCTTTCCATCTGAAAAATTTTATATAAATTTCCGCATAGCCCTTACCTCTGATGTTTAAAAAACTTTATATACTTATTATTCTGATGCACTGATTACAAAAATAATATTGAGATTTGGCTAAAATTTGATTTTAATGTTCAAAAAAAAATTATAAGTTCATAAAAATTATGGCAATCGAGAACCATTACCTCGAGAACCATTGCAATTTTTTAAAAATGAGTTCAACAAAAGTTGTAGACTTGTCGAAATACGCATTTTATGTTAAATTCAATTTTTTCGTATCAGTGAAAGTTTTCGAGATATTTTTTAATTTCGGAACTTTTGTCTTTTTATCTTGAAAATTAAATTATTTTATTGAGCTTTATTTTTTTTTTGAGGATACGACCACTCGATTGAAAATATATCTTTCTATACAGCAAGTTCGAGTATTTGGTTAAAAATTAAACTACTTTGTTAAAAATCAAATTATTATTGCAAATTTTGAAAATTTATCGTTTATTGATGCAATTTATCCTTTTTTATTAAAAATTTCTTCCTTTGTTAGAAAGTAGCGTTTTCGTTAAAAAATTTAATGTCTGGGAAACTCTTTCTTTTTGCTTGAAAAAGGAAATTATGAGAATTTAACAAATCCTAATACAGATGTAGAGTGATTCGACTAAATGTTGTTCTAGTTTATGTTTTTATTCTCATGAAAAGCAAAAAATTCAGTACTAATTGGTTCAAAACATGTTTTGTTTAAGAAAAAGCAATAACATCTGATGTTATTGAAGCAATGTTTGATATTGATCTCTTTTTACGCAATTCAATGTTCAACTTTAAAAAATACGTACACTCGTGTTGTTTACATTTTATATATTATTATTATATATATTTGCAAATTTTCTGATGAATTTTGTACCCACCACTTCATTTCGGACTTTACTTGATGAGAGAGAAAAATGTTCTGATTTGCGAAATCTTTTGGGAGCAAGCGTATTACTCGCCGCATGTTCCCGCAAAATATTATTCCTAGAGGAACTAGAAAGAAAGCGAATGCCAAGGTTTCTAGGAGAGATTTCGGTTGCTTCCAGCAAGCGAAGAGAAGACTTTCTTCTGAAGAAAACCCGGAACTTTCGAGTGGGTTATTAATAAAAATGTTCCCGGTCCCAGATACTCGCTAAAGCGCTTGAGATTGTGAACCGGTCTCAGGAAACCATCTGACTTTGGGACTAAGAAATTGGTGGACAGGAATCCGGACTAAACGTTCGTCCTCTCTAGAACTTCCGACTTGATGAACTCTGTCATTTTCCTGTCCATATCAGTTGATGGTTTCGTTTCTCGTCAAGTTCAAAGACTGTCTGAAACTGTAATTGTCAGTGGTTTCGTTATGAAAGGAATGGAATATTCTTTTAGGACACTGATGATCGATTCTGGAGCCCCAAGACTGACCACTCTTTTGGTGAAGTGCCTCAATTGCCCCCTTAAAATTTTCTGTGCTTCTGCGAGTTAGAAATTTTTTGAATTTCTTCGTAAACTAGCATTTGATGATCTAGTAATATTTCACGACTTCTCTGATGTCCCAATGCCCTCATCGATTTTCTTTTTTTTATCTGAACTTAAAGAAGCTTTTTGATGGAAACCGAGGGTAAGATCGAATTTACCCATCAGATCCGAATGGTGAGAATGTAACGCTAAGGTGTTTAGTTGCAAACTGACTAGTAACGCTGAAAAAATTGGGGCAGCTTGTAATTTCGTTTGCGCTTTTAAATAGCGAATTTAGTTCCAAGAGTTACTACCAAGGCGTTTACACAATTTAGAGGGAAAATATACTTTCCTCCCTAAATTGCCGCAATATCTTTTAACTTACATCACACGTTGATTAGAATATCACCCGTGTACATAAGTATAGTAAACTCAATGCTTCCTTAAGCAATCACTTACGTTAGCCGCAAGACCTCGAAAATTGCCTCTCGCACATAGTTGGTATATATCGAAAATAGAGTTGGACTTTACACTCCCCATGCGACACAGCTCTATTCACACTTCTTTTATCAGACGCTCACGATGTTTGAGATTTCGAGATCGTCACAAATTGTTCTCTGTTCGAAAGGAAACACTTATACTAACCCAAAGCGAAATTGGTAGTCCCATTGACGCCAGTTGTGATAAGAGGAAACCATGGTTCAATGTTTCAAACACACAGGAGATATCTAACCGAGCTATACAGATCACCTCGGAACAGTCCGTCGCCCGACGTTTCTCATCAGACACATAGAGAAGGGATGTCTTATCAGAGAAACGCTTACTAGGTCTCGTCTTGAAGCAAGATAGGATAAGGCATAATGATGATTGAGCAAATATGCTTATAATAACTTGGGCTTTCGCATTTCGGCAATGGGCGGACATCACTAACTTGCTGAGCAGTCAGGAACAATAATACTGTTAATGTGTTCATTATATCTAATAGTTCTGGAAGACAGAATGATAGGCACAAATAAATCCATGAGATGGTAATACCATCTGATCTAGTTTCTGTGGCAGTGAGTGATAGCATAGCACTAAACAGATGACCCAAGTTGATCGGTCGAAATACTTGAGTATTATTGATGTCTGACTCGAATTTGCTTACCGAATCCCATATGTCCTAAAGCAAAAATTCTGCAGCTAGATCAATTTTTTTCCTAAACATTTTTAGAGGAGCTCCTACACAGGAATTAAGCACAAAAATTCAGCTCTACTAGATTCCGAGTTAGTCCTGCACGATTTGCAGCAGAACCTTTCTTTCGATCTGGAAATATTATTTACAGAATACAAAAACCATCGCGGCTTCGGTCTAGCTTTTCAGAAAGGTCGGCTCGGCAACATTTATAAATTAGTCTTAAAATCAGGCAAGAGAAGCGTTCAACCTCGTCGTCAACGGAATTACAATTCAAGGAGCTATGTCAGTCCACCATGTTCGCCGCATCATAAAATGCCTGCTGATTTATCGTTTAAAATTCCTAACCCACTCAGAAAATTTCTGATCTATTTTTTGACACCAAAGTAATGTCACAAAAGATCATGTCATGATCAAACCTTTTTGTTAATACAATAACACCTGAGTGATGGGGTAGAGCTTTGCGATAACAAACAGATGATCTAGGGTTGCATTTGATCGTCGATGTACACGGGAGAGATTCAAATTTTAATTTAATATTAATATAGTTAGCCACCCCACCACCACTAACCATATTAATACTTCTTTCATTGAACTGAATTCCCTCATGTATATATCATTGTCTGTTATGGAAGTGAATCAGGTTTCGAAAAACTGCGAAATGTGTTTTCTGAACTTACGCCTTTTGCTACTTACCGTCATTTCGAAGCAGAGTCTCTCAAGGTAAAAGCGCCAACCAAAAATTCATCTAGACAATCCAAGTTGTCGAAAATCGGGACCTTTATTGGTTTCGAGAACATATCTTAAGAGAGCCTAGCGCAGACCTCTTCATTGTAAATCCAGGTCTGTCCTGAGATTTTAGTGTAAGGTATTGTGTACTGGATCTTTTTTAGCAGTTGGAAAAGTTCCTGAGGGCGATTTTTGTTGATTTAAATATCACCATCCGGCAACTTGCATTGATGTCAATCACACTAATAAGATCTTGTGACTTATTTTAGCTGAGATCAGATTCGCAGGGAGCCTTCATACTTCATCCTGTTTGATTCATGTTTAGAATCTGCATTTGGAGATTTAAATTCACGTCTCCCTTAGGTTCCCTACACTTTTCCTACAAGCCAAATTATCCGCACTTCCCCTACTTCCCTCCCTCATTTCACCCAAATCGCTTACTTTCTTTTCCATCTTTCCTCCTTTCTTCCACTGAGTTTTCTCCTCTAGTATCACTATTATCCTACTGCCACTCCCCTCTCTTTACGTCCAACCTATCCACAACTTCTTCATCTTTTACTTTCTCTCCCCTCACCATTCTAGCTAACAATCATCTTGAATTACCTAGCTTTCCTATCTCTCACTCCTCTTCGCCTATTCACCCATATTTTAAAGGATTTTCCCTATTTAACCTCATTCACCCTTACATTCGCCACTTTCCGTCTCTTTACCATCCCTCACTATTCCTAGTTCTTCTCGCTACATTTTATCTCACTTGACCTTCCCCGCTATCCTTAACTTTATTTCTCTATCTCATTTAACCTTAATAAACTCTCCTAATTTCACTTACTTCCCCTCCCCTCATTTCTCCTAATTTTATCTACTCTTTCCTGCTTAATTTCCTTCAATTTCGTTATACACCCTCCCCACACTTTAGGTCCCATATCATAATTCCCTCTTATTCACCTACTTCTTAATTCCTTATTTCTCCCACTTTCGCAAATACTCCCTAATTTTGTCTTATTTCTCCTACACCGATAATTTTTTTTACTTTCATTTTTCCTTCCCTTATTTTGACTTATTTGCCTACTTTCTCTACCATCGTTTTTTATCTCTCTCTCTCTCTCTCTCTCTCTCCCTCTCTCTCTCTCTCTCTTACGTTAACTTACCTACCCTACTTCCCTTATTTTCTTACTTTCTCCTCTATCCTTTTCCCTATTTGTCCCCAATCCCCGCCCTACTGCCCCGAATTCCCCAATTCTCCTTTTTCTCTTCTGCTCCCCCCACTTCACATTCCCGCAACGTCCAAAGCTTCATTGTTCTCTACATTTCTCTCCTTGCTTTTTCCCATAGCACTCCTATTCCCCTAATTCGCTTCCCCAGCGCTCACTTCCCTTCTCATACTCTCCTTGATTTCTTATCATTCCATCTTGTTCTTATTCACTCATTACCCCTAACTGCCTCTGTTTCTTACCCCCTCATTTCCTTTCACTTTCCTTACTTTCCCTTCAAAAATCCGTCCCCCCACTAACCCTAATACCCCTCCATTGATTTCCAGTACTATCTCTAGCCAAACTTCCTATAATTTTCCTGATTCTTTCTATAATTGCCCCTATTGCTCCTCATTTTCTCTACTTCCCTTCCTTCATTTTCCCCTTACTTTCCCTTCACGAATGGATTTTCCACCAAAAAGTTAAATTTTAAACAAAATAGTTTAATTTTTAACCATAAAGATAAAAACTCATTCGTCAAGCTCGGATCAAAATTGCATTAGTTCTTATTATTAATCCTGGCAATCCCGGTGTGATGGAGATTACACTTAAAATTTAAAAAAATTTTAACAATACAATAATTTTTAACAAAAAATAATAAAAAAAATTTTAATTTTCAACAAAAGAGATAAATTTAAGTACAAAAAAGAGTATTTTTCATCCAAAAAGGGAATCATGTTTATGACAGAACAATAAATTTAAATTTATAAAACCAAACTTTTTACGAAACAGTTAATTTTTTACCAAATATTTAAACTTTCTTCAAAAGTCTGGATTTTACATGACAAAGGCATAAAATTTTCCAAAAGACCATCGAATTTTTAGCGTCAAAATATAAATATTTATCAAAAAGAGATAACTGTTACATAAAAAAGAAAACTTTTCTAATAAAATACATGAATTTTCAAAAATATTCTTGAGTTTAGATACAGAAAAAAAATATTTAAAAAACTCGAATTTTCATCTAAACCATTTTTAATAAAAAAAAGTTAATTTAGTATTAAATAGTTACATTTTTAAAAAACAGTCAAATTTTGAAACGTCTAGTTGAATTGGAAACCAGTGAAAATTTTAAAATAAAAAAGAACAATTTAAACAAGAATGTAATTGTTAAATTTTCAGTTTAAAAAAATAATTTTCAACAATATAAATAAAAGAATTTTTCTTAAAAATCTTAATGTGAAAAATAGAATGATTATTTGAATTTTTGTTTTGTTTAAAAGTCCTACTATTTGGTTAAAAAATTATTTTTTTTTAAATTAAAACATTCTGTTATGATACATATTGTATGGTCAAAAATTAAACAAATTGGATTCAAAATAAAAAATCTTGTTAAACATTTACATTTTTCATTATGAATTCATCTGCTTGATTGCAACTTTAACTATCTCGTTGATAATTTTTTTAATTTCGGTTGAAAATATGTTTTTTTAATTGAAAACGTAAACATTATATTTATAGTTTACAATTTGTATGTTTGATAAAAAATTCAACTATTCAGTTAAAAATTGACCTTTTTTAGATTAAAATCCACGTGTTCTTTTTAAAATGTGTTTTTCTGGTATATATTTAATCTTCTAATTAAAAATTTACATTTTTTCATTAAAACTCCAACGTTCTGGTTTCAAATTTAAATATTTTGTTGAAAATTGAATTTTTTAATTGCATCCAATTCTTTTGATTAAAATCTTTTTTTTTGTTAAAATATCATTAAGAACAACTTTGTTGGGAATTTATCGTTTTTTTTAAATTCATCTTTCAAGTAGTTCAAGAGTGAAATAATGTCACAGTTGTGAACCAGTTTTACTACTTCCATGTGTTCGTAAGGCAAACAAAGTTTTAGTATATAAGCAATTGAAGAGTCTTCAAAATTCAGTAGTCATTTCCAATTTATTCAAATCAAAATTCTTCATAAGTGAATCTTCTTTTTTATTTAGGATTTAAAAGGATTTAAAAAGTAGACATTTTTTTTAAGTAGCATCCCTTACTTTTTTTAAGTCCCCTTAAATATTTAAAAAATGAACATTTTTGCGGTGTTATTTTTCGTCGTAGTTGCATCAGCCATAGAGGCCAGTGCATGTAAGTATGATCAAAATTACTTTGAAGAAACAATGATAATTGTTTCACCGAAAATTTAACTTTTTTGTAAGTCACTCAGCTATTTTTTAGGAAATTATTGTTTTTAAATTTAAAATACAACTGTTACGTTGAAATTAATTTTTTTCTGCCAAGTCATATTTTTTTATTGAGACTCCACCGTTTTTTTACTGAAAATGCAAACATCTGATGAAGAAAATTGTATTTTGTTTAAAATTTATTTTTTTTAAGAGAAAATTATTCTGCTTGTTAAAAAATTAATGTTATTGGTTGAAAATTCATCACCTTTGGACGAAATTTTAACTTTTTTGGTTAAAAAGGCAATTTTTTCATTGAAAATTAATCTTTTTTGGCCAAGGATTAAATTATTTTCGTTTATAATTCATATTTTAAATTATAAATTCAACTGTTTAGTTAAAAATTTCATTGCTTTCGAGAAAACTTATCCTATTATCTTAAGCGTTCTGCATTTTTTTTACTAAATAAAAAATCTTCTGACTCTAAAAATTCAACTTTAGTTGCAAATTTTTCTCTTACAGTTTAAAATTCAACTTTTTACCAAAAATGCTATTTTTTTACATTTATTTTTTAGAATTACCTCTATTTTGTAGAAAGATCGTAATTTTGTCGCAAAAATTAAACATTTTTTATTACAATTTTTTTCTTCATTAACTGAAAAATATTTCGTTGTTACCGACTCAACTTTTGTTGAAAATTTGCTTTTTAAAATTGAAAATTCATCTATTTTTAGAGAAATTTAAAGTTTTTTTGCTAAAAAATGGAACTTTTTCAGTAGAAATTTTTCTTTTTTGGTCAAGACTGTAAAAAATTTACCTGTTTTGTATAATAATTTTAATCATTAAAATTAACCTTAATAACCTTTTGCCTCATTACCTGAAAAATCTTTTATTTTTAACAATGTGACTTTTGTTGAAATTATGCTTCTTTAAATTAAAAATTAAAAAGTTATCATGTTTTTATTACGAAAATTCAACTATATGGTTGAAAATTGATTCATTTTGTTTAAAATTTATCTTCCTTAGCTGAAAATTAATATTAATCGTTAAGCAATCAGATTTTTAGTAGAAAAAAATTCTTTTTTAGATAAATATTCTCCTGTTTGGGTCAAAATAGACCTTGAAAAAAATAATATTTTTTTATTTGAAATTGATTCCTTTTAATTTAAAAAACAGCTCCACCAAAACCAGGAACCTGTGGTGAAAATCAATATCTTGGTTGCAAACCCAAATGTGCAAGAACATGCCATAGTCATTGTCATCCGGAAGCTCCCACTCCAGTAAGTAAATTAAAAAGAAAAAATTCCGTTACGATTCTTATGAAATTACAATTACATAAAAATCATTAGGATATGAGAAACTTCTAAATTTACATCAAGTATTTCTTCCATAATTATTAATTATATTCTAAATTATTTTTTTTAACAGGGGTGTAAGGCCGATACATGTATGTGTAATTTTGGATATCTGCAAGATGAAAGCCAACACCCGTTGACATGCGTTTTGATCGACAAGTGCCCAGGAAAAAATTAAAAAAATCCGAGAAGAAACGAAACCGCTTTTCCGTTTAAAAATAAAAATGAAAATATTTTTCCCATTTTCTCTGTAAATTCGTATTTAAGATTACAATTAACAATGAAGGCTTCAAACAAAATAAATTTCCATCTGAATAAACTTTTACTCTTTTTTTAAATTACACTCGGATTTTTTCTAATTGTCTCTACCTATCCTCTCAATTTTCCTCATTCACCTACCAACTTTCCCTTCTTTAATTTCTCCCCACATTTTCTAAATGTTCTCTATTTATTTTCTCCGATTTACCAATCCCCCTAATTTCTTATCACTTCTCTTACTCCTCTATTTTTTCTATCCTCCATACTCCCCCTACCTTGATTTTTCCTAATTTGCTTACTCCACCTCCAACCTTTCCCTTTCCTGTCTCTACCTTACCTCCCCTATTACTCTTATCTACGTATTCTCATGTTTGCCCTTCCATCAGTTCAACATGCCTTCTTGTCCGCAACTCCCCGCCCCCCTCTGCTCTACCTCTCCTTGCTATACTAGCTGATTCTCGTCTTCCTATAACTCCCTTCACCAGATCTTACATCCACTCTCCTACTTATCTTTGTTTCTAATACTTCCTCCTACTGCCTTTCCTCACCCCCCCCATTTTTCTTAACTTTTACTACGCTCAGTCCCTAAAAATGTTTACCTTATTCACCTCCCCTCATTTCCCCTAACGTTATCTATTGCTATTCCCCTTATTTCCTCAAAGTCACCCACTTCGCGACTACTCATTTTCCCTCACTTTCACTGCTCGCTGTTTATTTCGCTCACTTCCCCTACAGCTTCTAATTTTACCTCGCTTCCGCTAATTCCCCTCTACGCAGTGCACATCTCTTTTACTACTTCCTTACCACTTCTTAAACTGTTTGTCTACTTTTTGTTGCTTTACTCAAACCTCCCGAGAGCCCACAACTTCTTTCTTCTCAATTTTTCATCTCACCTTTTTAGCTACCACACCTCTTTCTCACTTCTTTTCTCCAGACCTCACATCCCTTCTTTTACTCAACTTTATTTATAATCGTTTCCTCTACCTTCTTACGTTTGTACTCACTTCCCCTGCTTTCCATTCCCTCATTAACCCTAGTTTTTCTCTCTAATTTTCCGTGGTTCACCCCACCAAATTTTCCCTTACTTCTCCTATTTCTATAATTTCCTCTCATCTTCTTTCTTCTCAATTTTCCATCTCACCTTTATAGCTAACACACCTCTTTCCTACTTCTTTTCTCCAGGCCTCACATCGCTTCTTTTACTCAACTTTATTTATAATTCTTTCCTCTACTTTCTGTCACTTATAGTCACTCCTCCTACTTTCCATGCCCTCAATAACCCTAGATCCCCTACCTAATTTTCCCTAGTTCACCCCACCAAATTTTCCCTCACTTCTCCTATTTCTATAATTTTATCTCAGTACCCACATTTTTCCTTACTTAATTTCCCGTACTCTTTCTACAACGTTTACCCTAATTTCCCTTATTCTCCGTATCCTCACTTCCTCTTACTTTTTCCACTTTCCTTACATCTCCCTTATTTTTTATAATTTTGACTACTTCACCTCCCCACATCTTCCCTACTTTTCCTACTTTATCTACTTCACCTACCCTCATTTCCTCTACTTTTTTTCTTTTAATTTTCCCTAACTTTCCCTTGTTGAAAAAGTAGGACACAATAGAGAGCAGGTCACAATCTCGGAAAAGAAATATAAAATAGTTACAAAAAAATATGAAAACAAAATAGTTACATTTTTCACAAAAGAAATGAGACCTGAACCACCAGTGTCGCCTTAAAAAGGTTTTAATTTATATTTTTAATCCAAGTATGATCCACATTAAATTTTATTTTTAACTTCAGCTTTACCAAAAATGAAGTGATTAAATTTTTATTTCAAAAACCAATTATTTCAGACAAAAATGTCGAATTAAAAAAGTTAAATTTTCAACCAAAGAGGTAAGTTTTTATTCTAAAAGGGATAACTTTTTAGGCAAAAATGGAATAAATGTTTATTTATTGAAAAACAATCAATAAAAATTTTCCAAATAGTTGAATTTTCAACTTGAATTTTCAACAAGAAAAGCAGTGTTAGAATTTTTTTTTGTAAGCAGTAGTCAAACTTTTAACCAAAGAGATACATTTTGTACTAAAATCCTTAATTTTTCACCAAATCTTTAAATTTTTTTACCAAAAAGGTGAATTTTCTACATAAAACATTAATAGTCTACAAAAAAGTATAAATGGTTAACAAGATTCATAAATATTTGGAAATATTGTTGAATTTGTATGTCCAAAAAACCAATTATCTTCAAAACAGCCGAATTATTATATATTGAAGATATGGGTTTTCAACAAAAAAAAAAGTTAATTTATGTACCAAATAGTTACATTTTTAAATGATTAATCGAATTTTTAACCGATTTGTGGAATTTTAAATCAGGATATTATAAACTAGATTATACTACAGTTTCAGACAATTTGACCGGGACCATATTTTCCATAGATGTGTGCTGGGTCCTTTAAGTACGTTTATGAGATATCTGGAAATTTTGAAACCATGCAAAAATGATTAAAACTCGTAAAGATTTTTTAAGAACTTTTAAAGGTTTCCCGAAAATGAAAAAAGATGTTTAGGTTCCAGGAATAATGAAAACTATTTTTATTGAAAAAAATTATTTAAGAGATTATTTGCAAACATTTCAATATATTATGAAATATTAAAAAAGTTTTTAATGAAGAAACTAAGGCTCTTAAAGGCAATTTTTCTATTTTGCAAAATTTTAAAAATTGAGAAAAAACTTGAATAATGTATAAGTATTAGAAGGTCTGTGTAAAAAATTTTCATGTTTTTTTTGGATTTTAAAAATTAACTTTAGGAAAAATTAAAAAAGGGTTTTAAACGTGTCTCTCTGGCAAACCAAAAACAGGCGTTTGTACATATCTACATACATTCGTGCAGTTTCGAGGACGTAGTGTTCGAATTTCTCTGAATCGATTTTCGTAGCAAAAGAAAGAGCCTGCAGAATTATGCTGAATTGCTCTATGAAGCGAATATTAACACCTATGATTAATGGTCTCGATTCAGGATCTGGAAAAAATCTCCGAGCATTATTCTTATCATTTCATGTTCCTCCTCCGTGCTTGGGTTTGTAGATAATCAAACCCGTCTCTTTTCGAAATTCTTGCTGCATCCTCAATTTCGTGATCTGCACTTACGATTTTTGCTTATTGGTGCTCGTTTGCCATTTGCAAAAAAGTAAGCGATAAGCAATATTAAGGGTAAGAACCATGAAACGTATTTAAGCGTGGAGTGGTAAAAGGCCAAGCTCATAATCTTTCTTAAGAACACCTTTTTTCAACACTCGATTTAGATCATTCATTTGTATAGGTTTCCCCTTGCACAAATGGCATGTTACTGCTCTTGGTGTTTCTGTATGATTCATGGCTACTTTACCATCCAGCATAGTCAACAGCATCTTATGATCAACCTTGCACCTGAATTTTCCAAATGCGATTTTGGTTGTCAAAAGTTCTTTTATTTTCTCCTTTATACGGCCGATCTCAGATTTCGTCAATTCTTGAGTCTCTTTAGCAAATTGAAATGCTTTTGGTATGCAGAATTATGTACATTCCATCGAGGCACCATCGAAACCATGAAAATACTCTAATCAGACCGCATGCCATCCGGGAGATTTTGTTTGTAAACACTTTGGTCTGATCAGATTTTCAAACGGGACAAAATTGTCTACATTTTTGGCTTTCGCTTTGAGGCGAATTATTTTATACTGCTTTGCATCGTCAAATAATGCAACAGCCTCGCCATCGGTGAATATGATAATGCTCTCTTCCATCTTATTTTCATCTGTATCATACAAAATTCGAGTTATTTTGTTCGCTAATTTTGTTTTTACAGCAGCTCTTAGATATCTAAGGAAGGCTACATGAATCTCAATTTCAGAATGGCATTCCTGAATTTCTTAATGCTTCCTTCTTTTCGCTGACGTAGAGCTGCCTGAAAAATCTTCATTAGAACGTCTACCGGTCTTTGGTGTAGTCAAACCAACAGTGAATTTCGTGGAGAGCCATTTGCCGTGTTTACTCTTGAGCTTTTCTTTTTCGTAAAAAGATTTTCAATTTTTCTTGAATGTTGGCATAACGTACTGTAGTACTTTGTCAGTAACTAATTTTATTTGCTTATCATCGACTGGATAATTTTCTTGGATGTGATTCCAAAGCATACGAGATAAATCAGTGTCATTCATTTTGTGATTTTCAGTTTTTTACTTTTTTACAGGTTATGTAACAGAAATTCTCAAAGGAACCAAAAAAACAAACAGTTTTGATCGATAAGGTGTTAACTTTTTTAGGCTTGATTGCGCATTGTTAAGAATGCAAGTTTTTTGGGAAGAAATATTTGCGAGGAATCGAAAAAAATTACTTTTGTTATTAGCAAAAGTGTTGTGTTATATAATAGTAACTTTTTTTGTTAGCAAAGCTGTTATCTTATGTTAGGTATGCTTTAAAATATTAAAGAAAGACATTTCGCTGAGTAATGCGAAATTTTAGTTTTTTTTTTAAATTTTTTTATTGACCATGTAACAGAAATTCTGAAATGAACTAAAAAGGGTACACTTTTTGTTACAAAATGTGTTTTATTATTTTGATCTTGAAAACGAATTTTCCAAGCAGAAATTTTGCAATTTTGCTTTTTGGGGTGACTTTGGTTGTTACCCTAGCCCCGTTACCGCCGTTCCGTAACATTTTTCATATGAGATAAAGTGTTACCTATAAATAAATAAAACAATATTTTGAAGTAACACTGAATGCTTTTTCAATATTTTTGTGGTCATAAAAATACTGAAATTAACTAATGTAAGTCCTACTTGAAATTGACCATTTCAAACTTTTTTAATACCGTAAATAATACAAGATAATGACAGAAAATAAAAATTTCAAATAACTATTTACTTTTTAAAAGTTTTTAAAAACTCTCATTCAAAATAAACTTACATTCTGGAATAAAGAACAACGAAATAAGTATTATAACTTTTTTGAAACTTATATAAATATAATTATTAATAATAAATGCAATGCTTTCGTAATTATTTATTGTGTTGAAAATAAATATAATTATTGCAAGATTCTTAAGAAAATCGAAAATATATTTTTGAATACATTGTAACGAACCATTACATGGCACAAAGGCTCACGCGCACACCAGTCCACCGATGTTGCTCGCTTCCACTCACCACCATCCAGTGCGCCGACACGCCGAGCAGACACGGGCTATATACCTAGTTGCGCGACGCAGAAACAGCAGTTCGTCGGGCGCAGTCAACTGCGGTGATCCGAGTAACATCGCGGAGCTTTCACCTGGTGTAACTCCTCTGGCCGTCGTACACTTCCAGCAGGCGGTCAGACAACCTTCCCCACCTGCTCCCGTTCCTCGTAGCCTAATTGGTCGGCTGTCGATGGGTGCCCCCGTGACCGTCCTTCGAGTGTGGGTACCTCGGTTTCAGGTGCTCCTGACCGGTCTAACCGCGGCTTAGCTCCTGCTCCCGCTACTTGTAGCCGACTTGGTCTGTAGTCGACGGGTGCCCCTGTGGCCGCCTTTCGAGTATAGGGTACGTCGGCGTCAGGTATCCCTGACCGGCCTAACCACGGCTCCGGTCCCGCTCCCGTTCCTCGAAGCCAAGTTAAAGAAGACAACATCCTGCCCTCCTGTACCTAACCTGAACCAACCGTAGGGAGGTGACCTGGTTCCCTGACTCCTCGCACGCATGACCGATTACCTGTATGCACAGCTAGCCTGACGCCCACATTTCGTTTTGTTCCCAGAGTACGTCCCCAGGGTAGCCCTAAGACCTCCGCTTCTGGGAGCTACGCCCGGAACGTCACGCGCTCCGATTCGTCGCCCTCGTCCTCGTTATCTGACGCGTAGCTTGCCGCCTAACAGCCAATCTTTGTCACTCACACCGACAACACACTCCTTCTTTGAAGTTCGAACCGCACCACAAATACCACTTAAGAATAGCAGCAGCACACACATACACAATCACACGATAAAACCACACTTAGAACCTAATTAGAAATGTAGTCTTATAGGAAAATATATTGTTTATCATTTTATATTTAAAGTGTTTGTTCGTTTCCTTATAAAACCTGCCCCAACTCCTAAACCCTGGCATGACTGAAGCGCCCGAAGGGACAGCACGCAGGTGGAGAAAACGAACCGTTACAACATCATATGTGTCGGGAAAGATTCTAGAAGATTTTCAAGATATTTTTTTATTTTATAACTTTTTACAAAATATCAAGAAAATTTCGAGTCTCTTTAAAAGATTTTTAGTAGTTTTTAAGAAGTTTGAAAGAAATCAAGAAATATTTGATGAGTTTTCGGAATGGTTTCCACGTTTTTAATTATTTCTTATCTATTTGAAACGCCTTTAATTATTAAAAATATTTCTAACTGACTTCGAATTTTTCTCAAAATTATGAAACATCATGCAAAATGTAAAAAAATAGCCTATAATCTTGGCAGTTTCACGAGATTTTACGAAAATTTGTTTAACTCTTCGAAACCTTTCCACATTTTTTTTAAGCACCTAGAGCTTATTTTTAAAATCTTTTAAAAAGTTCTAAAGTTCAAACCTTCAAAATCTTTTACACTTTTTTTACGAAATATTAGGAAATCTTTGCATGAATTTAAAACCCTTTTTAATTTTCCCTTAAAGTTAAATTTTTAAAATAAAAAAACAACATTAAAAATTTGCACACGATTATTGAGAAGTATTTTTTTAAATTTAAATTGCCTTTAGAAGCTTTCAGATTCGTTTTTCACAATGTTTGAAATCTTTCGTAATGTTTTATAATTTTTTTCAAAATCTCTTTAAAATAGTTTTCTTAACACAAAGTTGTTTAATTATTCCTGAAACATAAACAAATTTTTTATTTTCGAGAAACTTAACAAAATTGAAAAAGAAATCTTTACAAGTTTGAATTCTCAAAATTTTTCTGCGAAATCTTTTACATGCTTTACAAAAGTTTAGCAAATAATTTCAAAAAAATTTTAATTTTTTTAACTTTCTCTTAGAATGCATCAAGAAACAATTATTTAAATTTAAACTTTTCCTAATTCTCCTAACATCCTGCAAAATTCATTTTACCTAAAAATTTCTCCTAATAGCCACCGAAAACGAATAGTGGCGTCAGGCGAGCTTGAGCTCGTGCTCAAATTTTTGGCTTTACACAAGACTGTCCTATGCAGCGTGTAACACAGCCATCTCACCGACACGCTACGTGTGCGTGAATTGCTCCCAGCTGGAAGAGTGGTGGGGGCCGAAAAATCCCACATACTGGCGACACTGCGAAAAAATTCTCATTCTTTGTCCGACAGCGTCTGGAGAAGCGACGTGACTCGAGAAGTCTTTGTTCATATTATTCCCCTAAAGAAGGTAGATATTGTTCACTTTATTTTTGAAGGAAATATTTTAGGATTAAGATTTTTCCTTTTGTTTTGAAGGTTTTGGCAAGCTATTTCAGAAATATTTCTGACTGGTTGAATTAATTAATTTATTGTTTGATTTATCTGTAGATAATTATGAATTTTGTGAATTATTCCGACTGTTGAATTTGGTGCACTATTTTTCCTGGTAATATTTTATATTTCTAATTGTTG